>MU223196.1:708848-744030 GCA_018584345.1 Thuja plicata
GAACCAGTTTCGATGAGAGGTCATGTGAAAAGAAGCACCCGAGTCTACCAACCACACATCATCAGATGCATGGGCTGCCAAAGCTGCAATAAAAGCATCTCCATCTTCTTGAGATTTTTTGGAAGCTTAATCTGAGCCTTTCTTCTTCTTCTTCGGTTCTTTGTAGTCCCTCCAGAAGTGCCCAGATTTATCATAGTTCCAACATTTTTACTTGGACTTTCCAGGAGTCTTAGAACTCCCATGGGATTTGGATTTTCCCTTCTTTGACTTATTGTCATTTTGATTTCCTTTGTCATTGGATCTCCCGTGAATAGCAAGGGCTTCCTTAGATGAATCTAAAGTCTTTCTTCGCATCTCCTCAGATAGCAGCGAAGACACCACATCATCCATATGGAATGTGACTATAGTACTTCCAAGAGCCATCATAAGATGGTCCCACAAATCTGGCAAGGAACAAAGCAGTGTCATACATCGATCCTCCTCCTCAATCTTGGCACCGAATGATGCCAACTATGCAATCAATAAATTGAATGCATTGAGATGATCAGTTACAGATCTACCTTCCTCCATTCTTAAAGAATAAAACTTCTTTCTCAGGAACAACTTATTCACCAGAGATTTGGCCTGATACATAGACCCAAGCCGTTTCCACAAAGAATTTACAGTAGTCTCATCAAGAACATTCAGAAGAATGACATCTGCTAGACAAATTCTAATGAGACCCTTAGCCTTCCGATCCTTGATCTCCCAATACACTTGAGATATCACTGCAAGTCTCACATCAAGTGAAGTAGCCTCCCATAGATTGCGGTCTTCAAGAATGTCTTCCATCTTGAGTTTCCACAACTCAAAATTAGTGCCATTAAATTTATCCACCTCCATTCTACTGTATGAGGAAATTGCCATCTCAATCTGCAAATAAGATTCAGAATGCTCTGCACAAAAACTCCCACTCAACTTGAGATTAGCTCAAAAAAACCTACCCAACAACTAGGATCAAAAGTTGATCAGGCTCTGATACCACTTTTAAGGAAACTCAGGTGCGGAAACAACTTCCTACACTAATCTCTAAAGGAAAGTATTGTGCAAATTCTTTTAAATCCTTACAATTGCAGATTTTTTAACTACTTTAACAATGATATTGCAGCCATATACCATGCATACAGAAAATAGAGAATGACATAATGATTTACCCTGAGAAAAACCTTTCGGTAAAAAACCCTAGCACTCCAAAACCTGCACAATGTATTATCTTCAACACAACGATTACAATACACTTGCAATGCAAGTTCTTTCAAGAGACAATCAACACTCAAAGACAAATCCAGTAGCACCAAATCATACCAACAATACACTCTTTCCTATCCTCTCCTGTAACCCTAAAAAATGCTTATATCATGCGCTTTCCTTTTTAGGGCAACTTCCAAAGATAGCCGTATTAGGGTTTTACCATTCTCTGAACCCCACAATTGTGGAAGAGTGTACAGTACTCAACTTTATCAGTTGCCACATGTATTCCATGTCTTCACCCGTTATTGAATCTTCTAGAAATAGCTCTTACGTGTCATAGGAATCCGTCATAACCATTTCAGCCCTGATCTCCTTACACACAATTCAAGATGCTGACACATCAACATGCCAACTAGACATGTACACTCACACTTAATTACATTATTTGCAAGAAATATATTTTACAAAACAAATAATAAGAATATGAATTATCCAAGGTTGAGACACCTTATTCCTAACAACAAGAACTATTGGTTCTCAATTAACCAAAACCACTTAAAGTACCATCACATGATCACATAAGACTAGTTAAACAACTAAGTTGGGTAAAAAGATCAAGACTCAAAATCAATCTCAATAAGAACACGCACTGAAGCACGCAAACATCATAGAAATAAAAAATCCAAAACCTCTAGTTTTACCTCCTGATAGCTAACTAATCCTGACAGACAATCGACACATAGCAGTATCGTAAAAGGGAAAGAAACACAATTTTTTCAAGCAGTCACTCAGAAGACACATCATTGCATAATGAGTACGATTCTAGAAAGACAATAAAATTCAGTGTGCCTATTTGTTGTATGATTGGATTTTGGATAACAATCTTGGCGACTTCTGCTGGATATCATATTAGTTTATCCTATAAAATTACTAATAACAATATAATTCAATTTTCCAAAGAAAATGCACAACAAACTTCTATAGGTTAATTTATAAAATTAAAAGTATATAAATTCACCTATTTAATAATTACTAAAAGCCAAATATAATTATAAGTAAAAGTTTAAATTTTTTTAAAAAAAATAGAATTTCTAAAAATAGAATACCCACTGCATGCGAATTCAAAAAAAAAGTTATTATTATTATTATTATTATTTTTTAAATAGAATTTCTAAAAAATATAATGTCTAAAAATAGAATTTCTAAAGAAACATAATTTCTAAAAATAGAATTTCTAAAGAAACATAATTTCTAAAAATAAAATTCTATTGTATGCAAATTGACACAAACAAGAAAAACATTCTAAGTTTAATATTTAATTTCTTTTTCAAAAAGATTTTTCTCTAAGCATGCAAATTGACATAAACAAGAAAAACATTCTAAATTTAATAATATTTTTCAAATTAAATCTTTGCATGCAAATTGACGCAAACAAGAAAAAAATTCTAAATCTAATATTAATTTATTTTCAAGAAGGGTTTCTTTCTCAAGCATGCAATTTGACACAAACAAGAAAACATTCTAAATTTAATATTTAATTTATTTTTCAAGAAGAGTGTTTTTTCTTTTAAGCATGCAAATTAACTCATTTGACTTATTTTCATGTAGATTTGATCCCAGTTTTTGCAAGAACATGTCAAAGGGGAGTTTTCTACATTCAAGGTACGACATTAACATATTCGAGGGTTTAAACCCTTTCTTGGACAATAATCATCAATTTTCCCTCAAAAGGACTTTTCCCCAAATTGAAACCTTAAAGGAAATTTTGAACAAATTCATTTCCACATGAAAACTCTAATGCCCGTTTTGCATCTAATACAATAAAATGAAACCCTTAAGCCCAAAAACACAGATCTAGCATGCAAACATGAAGGAAACCACAAAATTGAACTAAGAACATATTTTTCCAATTTTTAATCAATTAAATTCAAATAATAACAAACAAAGAAGATTCAAGCAAATGATCCTAGCATTTCAGATGCAAAGAAGACGGGGATCTGAAAGCTAGAACTAACAAGATCAAGATTCTACCTTAGTAACTGATGAGAGAAAACAAATCCCAATTGAAAGCAAATCACAAATCCAAAATGCTCCAAAATTCTCCTAAGCTTTCACAAACCCTCAATCACCTGATTTCTCCTTCTCCCTGATTGAACAATCTCCAAAGTGGTTTTCAATCCAAGGATATAGGAAACTAAGCAATTAGGTTTTCAAAAAGTGAAAACCCTAAAGGGAATATTAATGATCTAATTATTAATAAAATAAATTCTTTATTTTCAATTTTCACTTAAAACATGCATAACTCAACTTTAAAATATAAAAGCAAAGTGTTAAATTGAAAATGCAGGAGAATATATTTCAATTAAATAAATCAATTAATCATGCAACTTAAAGTAATATTCAATAAATCAACTTTGCACAATTAATTACAATTAATTGAATTTATTATTTATTATATCTCAATTATTTAAATCAAGACTTAATAATTAAATCAATTAATTAAATATAGACATTTATTTAATATTTAATTATTAAATAGCCATATATTTCATATATCAATGTTTTAACCTTATTAAAGGTGCAATAATTAACATTAATATTTTTTCCATAAATATTCATTAAATAAATCAAGCCAAAAACATCATTAAATCACCTGAAAACCATCTAAACAGATAAACAATTGAAACAGACAACAACTAAAATAGAAACACGAACATGCACAAATAGGCTATGAATCCACGCCACTTGACAGATTTAAACACTAGGATAGTCAATCGGATTCTTGTCCAGTTCTAGGAAAAAATAAGGGTTTAGGGTATGGATTTGGACCTGAATATTATCTCCCCTCTCTTATCATTGAGATAAGCCACGCTCACTCCTGCCAGTTCAGGGAAGACTTAGCCTGGTACCTGCAAACATGTCATCACAAAGATGAACATATGCATACAATATAGAAAATAATGGTTGAGACTAGTTTATCATGTGGATCTCGCTAAAGCAAGTAACTACGACTTTGTCCCATACCATACCAAACACCTGAAACAGTAAAGTAAATTATCACAATGATCCATTTGCATATAAATATAGGGTCAGTATTGTCAGAAAACCTTAATCAAAATGATTTCATAACATAAACATAACCAACATGAAATAATCATAAATCATATGCAAATAGATGATATAATACAACTAACAATGGATCAATAGCATAAAGAGAAGTAATACAAGAATATCCTCAAAATCACCTAAAATAACCAACGCAAACATAATAAGCTTAAAAGAGATTAGAAACTGACACAGACAAGCAGACTAAGGGGTAGGTATTACATCCTCCTCCCCTAAAACTAGGCTTACTCCTGGAAGCCGGTAACTAAACAAGTAAATAATCAAAAAGAATTTACACCGTAGTGCTACACCCCTATTAATAAGGATCAACCAAGAAGGTACACCCATCTCATAATCACAAAAAATATATACCAACTACAATAATCACTCATTTATATTCAAGAAGAACTAATGCAAGTCAACTTAACCATCTTTTAAGATATGCATAATGAATCACAAAGAGTAATATAACTCAATTTTAAGCATAAACCAAAAATCACCTTGATCATTTGTTCATCATCTAATCATTTTCTAAATAAATATATATCTTTAATGCTTTCAAAAAAACATGAAATACATACATACTAAAGCTTAACATAGAAGACACATATCCATCTTCATATCAAATAGAAATTTGAATAGTTCTTGCAACCTTACCTAATGTAACACTCATGCAAACACATAACTTACATAATGGATTTTGTTCCCACATACAATTACAGTGCAATCTCTGCGATGTCCTCCCTTATAAATACTATCAAGAGTCCACAAGAACATGATAGAAACAATACTTATCATGAAACATGGTCAACAACACCAAACATTCAGAATAGCCACCGTACAATTCCAAGGAGAAACCCAAGTGGGAGAACTTTCCAAAGTTCCACATTAAATCATAAAAGGGTACAATTCCAACAATAAAAAAAATGTAGCTAATGCCACAAACTAGGCAACAAAAATATATTTGGGTGACTAATCCAGTCATAAGAAGATTCAAAAGAAATCAATGTTGACCACATACAACACAATAAGATATCAATTAATCAAAATAAATCATCAATCTAAAAACATTTCACATAACAAGGTGACTAGGAGTAGCCACACTCTCAAGGGAGTAGTCGCTTCACAACATCCAAGGTACCTCACTCTAGATGTGTTAGAGCATGAACACAATCACTCAAGACAAACACTATGTTATATTTCTAACATCATATTTATGTAACTTCTTGCAATAATGTATTCTACTCTGTTACTAACATTAATATTTAATCAATCCTTTGCAAAATGCTACAAATAGGTAGAAAGTTACAAGAGTTCTACTAAGGATGCAATGCATAGTTTACTTGGGGAATTAGGTCCTTTACCCAATTGATCTATAATAATAAGGTACAATTCCAAATCTATTAATGCACTCTTCCTAATGAATGATGTATATTTCTAAACAATGCACAATGTATCGAACAAACAAGAATTTACTTTCCAATTTCATAATCAAACATAGTCTCAAGCTAATTTACAAAACTCACACAATACAATTCATATAACTCAAATAAAGTCAATTCAATACAATACGCAAGTCTAGTCATACACGATCAATAACATCACAATCATAGGGCTAAGCAATAGGTCACTCAAGAGCAATAAAACAAGAAACAAAAAGTTCTTCAAACTAGAACTCAATCACCACAACACATCAAATACAACATACATCAACTATCATGCTATAAAAGATGAGGCAGTCAAATGACCATCACCAAGTCTTCATACATACTAACCACACAAGACTGAAAGAAGAAAGCCATCTGCTCACTATCAAAACACTCATATAGATGATTACAAACTTCATGAGCATCGATAAGAATAGAGACCCTAGAGTTTCAATCACAAATCCTAGCAAAATCCGAGCCTCAGTAGGTATCCACCTATAGCAACCAAGACTAAACATCACTCCCAAATCAAGTGGCAAGAACCACACACAAGAATAAGAGATCATGAACAATGACTCTAAAGACACAAGGAGACGAGTGCTAACATGCACTACTAACCAACTAATAGGCACCCAATTTCCCCAGAGCTCCCAGTGTAGAAACGTGTGCTCTGATATCAAGTGTAATGCCTTGCCAGGGAACCCAGCAAAACTAACCTAACATGCAACTAAGTTAACATGATAATTTTTTTTTTTTTAATGTTTATAAACAATAACGTTAACAACGTGAAAGCAATACATGAGATAACATGACATACACATAAGTACAACTCCACAAAGGTTACAAATCTCGAGGGTTCCTTGAAGTAGAATTACTTAAGAAAAATAATATATGAGAACAAATATAAAGAACTAACATAAAGGATACAACTAGTGAATCCAATAATATACATCTCATATAATAAGACCACATATACATATGATACCCAAAGTATACAACCGAATCAACATACACTGCACAAGTTGTAGGGTATGCAATAATACATAACAATACAATACAACACATCCTCCAAAGGATGTCAACAAATATACACATATGGTACAACTGTACAACTCATAAAACTAAACAAGTCTCTAGAAGAAGAATAAGAAGACAAAAGAAGAAGAACTACAACAAGGATCATCCAAGCATGAAGACGTGCATTGGATCTCAATGGTAATAAGAATCACTACCACCTGACCACGTGGAACCAAAGGTCCACTCCCACCGTGCTGAAGAGATAATAACAGACCCACTCACACGGGTATACAACAAGAAGGCAACATCAGAGGTATACAACAAGAATGTAAACATCAAAGGTATACAAGACCATCATAAAGAAGTGCATAGGAAGATCCTAGAAGCTTTCTGACTCACAATAAGGAAATCTACAGAATACTAGAGGTAACCAACACACGTAGGATAACCTAAGCTGTATATAGGAAGGTGTCATTATGTACGTCTAACCCTTGAGTTTTGGCTTGGAAATATCTCAATAGATCCTGACACTCAAGTGACCATACACGGTATCAATGACTTCTCAAACAGGTAAATTTACTAACTATGCCATATACACACCCCTCAAGGCAACAAACATCATCTCATCCTCTATCTTAGCCTATAATAGCACTCAAGCATGGGTGAGGCATTATATCTTATTAGATTATACTAAGGAATCCTAATAAGTTATTATGTTATCACTTGTTTAAAATTACTTACAATAAATGATCCTAGCAGTCACTTGTGAGCTCCGACACTTATTGCAAGCCACCTCCTATTATACAACTTGGTAACCTACCCTAGGTTCACAAAAGAACATCATAAAGGTATATCATAAACCTCATCACTGATTCCTGCTCCTATAGGGATACACCCTCAGAGAACCATAAACAATACCAAAGAGAAGAACATAACTCTCAAAAATTGGTTCTTTCCCATACAAGAACTATTGGTTCTCAATTAACCAAAACCACTTAAAGTACCATCACATGATCATATAAGACTAGTTAAACAACCAGGTTAGGTAAAAAGATCAAGACTCAAAATTGATCTCAACAAGAACATGCACTGAAGCACACAAACATCATAGAAATATAAAACCCAAAACCTCTGGTTTTACCTCATGATAGCCAACTAATCCCAACAGACAACCGACACATAGCAGTATCGTAAAAGGGAAAGAAATACACAATCTTTTCTATCAGTCACTCAGAAGACACATCACTGCATAATGAGTACGATTCTAGAAAGACAATAAAATTTAGTGATAAACTCATTTATAGTAGCACTATGCAAATTAGTTTATCCAATAAAATTACTAATAACAATATAATTTAATTTTTTGAAGAAAACGCACAGCAAGCTTCTATAGGTTAATTTATAAAATCTAACATATATTAATTCACCTATTTAATAATTACTAAAAACCAAATATAATTATAAGTAAAAGTTTTTTTTTTTAATAAAAAAAATAGAATTTCTAAAAATAGAATACCCACTGCATGCGAATTCAAAAAAAAACTTATTATTATTATTTTTTTAGTTTTTTTAAAAATAGAATTTCTAAAAAACATAAATTCTAAAAATAGAATTTCTAAAGAAACATAATTTCTAAAAATAGAATTTCTAAAGAAACATAATTTCTAAAAATAGAATTCTATTGTATGCAAATTAACACAAACAAAAAAAACATTCTAAGTTGAATAATTAATTTCTTTTTCAAGAAGAGTTTTCTCTAAGCATGCAAATTGACATAAACAAGAAAAACATTCTAAATTCAATAATATTTTTCAAATTAAATCTTTGCATGTAAATTGATGCAAACAAGAAAAAAATTTTAAATCTAATATTAATTTATTTTCAAGAAGGCTTTCTTTCTCAAGCATGCAATTTGACACAAACAAGAAAAAATTCTAAATTTAATATTTGATTTATTTTTCAAGAAGAGTTTTCTTTCTTTTAAGCATGCAAATTAACCCATTTGACTTATTTTCATGCAGATCTGATCCCAGTTTTGGCAAGAACATGTCAAAGGGGATTTTTCTACATTCAAGGTATGACATTAACATATCCGAGGGTATAAAACCTTTCTTGGGAAATAATCATCAATTTTCCCTCAAAAGGACTTTCCCCCAAATTGAAACCCTAAAGAAAATTTTGAACCAATTCATTTCCACATGAAAACTCTAATGCCCTTTTTTTATCTAATACCATAAAATGAAACCCTTAAGCCCAAAAACACAGATCTAGCATGCAAACATCAATGAAACCAAAAAATTGAACCAAGAACATATTTTTCTAATTTTCAATCAATTAAATTCATATAATAACAAACAAAGAAGATTTAAACAAATGATCCTAGCATTTCAGATGCAAAGAAGACAGGGATTTGAAAGCTAGAATTAACAAGATCAAGATCCTACCTTAGTAACTGATGAGAGAAAACAAATCCCAATCAAAAGCAAATCACAAATCTAAAATACTCCAAATGCTCCTAAGCTTTCAGAAATCCTCAATCACCTAATTTCCCCTTCTCCCTGATTGAACAACCTCCAAAATGGTTTTCAATCCAAGGATATAGAAAACCAAACAATTAGGTTATCAAAAAGTGAAAACCCTAAAGGGAATATTAATTATCTAATTAATAATAAAAGAAATTCTTTATTTTCAATTTTCATTTAAAACATGCATAACTCAACTTTAAAATATAAAAGCAAAGTGTTAAATTGAAAATGCATGAGAATATATTTCAATTAAATAAATCAATTAATCATGCAACTTAAAGTAATATTCAATAAATCAACTTTGCACAATTAATTCCAATTAATTAAATTTAATATTTATTAAATCTCAATTATTTAAATTAAGACTTAATAATTAAATCAATTAATTAAATATAGGCATTTAATTAATATTTAATTATTAAATAGCCATATATTTCATATATCAATGTTTTAACCTTATTAAAGGTACAATAATTAACATAAATATTTTTCCATAAATATTCATTAAATAAATCAAGCCAAAAGCATCATTAAATCACCTGAAAATCATTGAAACAGATAAATAGCTGAAACAGACAACAACTTAAATAGAAAGACCAACACGCACAAACAGGCTCACAAATCCACGTCACTTGACAGATTCAAAAACTAGGATAGTCAATCGAATTCTTGTCTAGTTCTAGGAAAAAATAAGGGTTTAGGGTATGAATTTGGACCTGAATATTATCTCCCCTCTCTTACAATTGAGATATTGCGATAGGGCACGCTCACTCCTGTCAATTCAGGGAAGATGTAGCCTGGTACCTGCAAACCTATCATCACAAAGACAAACATATGCATACAATATATAAAACAATGGTTGAGACTAGTTTATCATTTGGATCTCATCAAAGAAAGTAACTACGACTCTGTCCCATACCATACCAAACACCTAAAACAATAAAGTAAATCATCACAATGATCCATTTGCATATAAATATAGGGCCAGTATTGTCAGAAAACCTTAATTAAAATGATTTCATAACATAAACATAACCAACATGAAATAATCATAAATCATATGCAAATAGATGATATAATACAACTAACAATGTATCAATAGCATAAAGAGAAGTAATACAAGAAAATCCTCAAAATCACTTGAAATAACCAACGCAAACATAAAAAGCCTAAAAGAGATCGGAAACTGACACAGACAAGTAGACTAAGGGGTAGGTATTACAAAATAGACTGGCAAACTTCTATCTGTTTCTTCTCCAAGTATCTCTTCTCTGCCTTTTCTCCTGTTATCTTCACTAGGGTCTCATAGTGACCATAAAACTCATCAAGTGCTAACTTTAAGTTCTCTACATCATCTCCTCTTTGGAAAAAAATAGGTACTAGAAGCAATTTATTCACAATATCGATTGCTCTATACATTACCTTATTTTTCTTATCACTTTTCTACTCAGATCTCTCCTTTGCTTTAGTGAGTGTGGTGAAGGCTAGACTCACCAACTCATCCTTATCGATGAGATCAACATCAACATCAATAGGTTTGTATTTACTTTCCAACAATAAGATAGAAGATGTGTCAATTTCGGTTTTGACTTCAACTTTTGCTTATTCATCTTTCTGCTCCATTCCTTTTTGTTCTTCCTCTTTTTGTTCCTCAACTTTCTATTCCTCATCCTCAGCCACTGTACTGTCAATTTTTCCTTCATATGGATTATTCTCATCATGAGAAGTATCAAGTTTCACAGGCACACTAGAAACATATAAATCTAGTTGCATATCATCTTTTATTTTCTCAACACTTGCCTCATCTAATTTGGAACTCTCTCCCATTCCTAAGGGTGTAGGCATTGTAGTCTTAAGAGGTGAAGCCTTCTCAAGAATAGTGCTCATTAGTATTTGATCCAATGCTCCATAATCTTTACTAACCTTGCCTTAGTCCTTAATAATGTTTTTAGTTCATTGAATATTCCATCTCTCTCTTGCATAGAAATCACAGGTAACATGTTATAAATTTTTTGATTTCTGATAGTCTCATCTTCAATATGTGCTAATTGTTTTCTTATTTCCAATCTCCCATACAAATCTTCAGGTACACTGCCCTCTATCGCTAACAGTTTTTTCTTGAAAAAAATAGATGATTTACTACAATATCTTCAATCATAATTTTATCAGTTTCCCCATACCTATCATAGTACTTGTTTATTGTAACAACTAGCTTCCCTTGCTCAATATCTCTTTTCTAAACCATCTTCAAGTCTGGTTTCCATAATTGTCTATCACTTTCAGCTTTCTTCTCTTCTCTCTCAATCCTTTGTTCTTTAGGTGATGAATCTGGTTTGGTGGATCTAGTGCTTCTCCAAGGTGCAATCATAACTGCTTCAACTTGTGATGTCTTCAGTGGTGGTGAAGGGGTGGAAACATTAATAATAGTAGAAGGTGGATCATCTACCATCACAACTTCAGGATGTGGAAGGGCTACAATAGAAGTGCTTTATACAACGTTAAGTGTCAAAAAAATACATTACCCAATATTGTCCAGTAAGTCATAAATCTTGCGATCACAATATATGCATCTTATGATGTTGTGCTCTTAGATATAAGTTCCACGATGTCGGCCAATATCATACCTAAGCTCGCTAGAAATAACTCCTCAAAATCAGGGGCGAGATATATTCTGATATCTTTATCAATGCTCCCCCTAAGATCACGCTCGACCATTCACATCAATTTTATTTGTTATCATCAGTCAAAGATCTAGTAGAATCTACTATCTCTCCATAAACCAATATCTCACTTGTCTCTTTGGTTTTCCATATCTTACCACTGTTGTTATCTTTTTCTTTCTTGAAACAACTATCAAAATTATCACTCTTTAGTTCTGCAATACTTTTACCAGTATCATTGTCATTCTTCTTTGTGTTCATAGGAGGTGGTACTCTTCTTTTATTTACTCAATTATACCTGCAAAAATTTTCTATATGTCCTAGATTATTTCATTTGAAACATATTGGAGCTCTTCTATCCTGATTTACTTGTAGCTTACAATACTTCACAATGTGTCCAATATTATTGCATTTGTAACATGTAGGTTTCACTGTAGGTTCTCTTCTATTGTCTTGTCTATATCCAGATTGATTGAGTTTCTTGCATTCAGATTTCTTCTGCCCATATGCATTACAATTAAAAAAATAACCAGAAAAAGTTTTAAAAGGAACATTACCTTTGCAATCTCTTTTCATGTGTCCAAACTTGTTACAAACAAAACATCTACCTCTTAAAGGTCTAATATTCTCTTTAGGTTCTTCAAGAGTAGACTTTTATGTATCAATATTTGTATCTTGTTTCTCTTCCTGATTCTTGGAACATTCAGCTTCATTAAAGCTAATACTAGTCATATCTCCTTTAGGTTTCTGTCTGTCTCTTTGTTCATCGATCAATTCACTGCTCATGTGAAGTTTCTCAATGTGTTTCTTTATCTCAACAAGTTCACCCTTTATGATATGATTGTATTTCTCCAATTCTAGATACTTATTCTTGTAATGGTCAGTCTCATTCTTCATTTGTTCCAACAAAACATTTGCACTTTTTAAAAAGATTCTTTAATTTTGTTTTTAGCATCTTTTTCCTGTTGAATCTCTTTAGCCATTGCTTCATTCTCAAGCTTCAAAGTGTCATTATCTTGTTCAAGTTTCTTTATCTAATCTGAATTATCATTATCTAAATCTTATTTTATCTGAACCACAAGGTCTTGTCTCTGATTTTTGGAAATTTCAAGCTGGTCTTTTAGTTTCTTGATGAATCCCTCAGCTCTCCTTAATTTGAATCTCAAGTCACCATTTTATGCTTTTTCTTTATCAAGGTCTTCAAGTGCATCTTCAAAGTTCTCTTGCAAATTATCTAACTCCATTTTGATCTCCCTTACGCTGTTAGGCTTTCTCTCCAAGGGCCAAAATCTCTGATACCAATTGTTAGGATTAAGTAATATTGAGAGGGGGGGTGAATTGGTATTACAACACTTAAAATAAACTTTGAAGAAATTCTACATAAACCATAGGCATACTGTAATCAAAATAACATAAGAAAATAATACAGAACTCATAACACCAATATTTGTTTTCAAGGAAACCTTGGCCAAGGTAAAAACCTGGTGGGGATGGTACCCACAAGCATGCACTAAAGTATAATGTCCATGTTAGGAGACCTAGCCTTGCTAGGAGCTGAATATTACATAGTACAATTCCTTGTTAGAGGAATACAAACCTGTTAAAGGTATACAATACCCTATTAGGGGCCAAATGAGCTTACAACTCTTACAATAATACTTCTGTTACAAAGTTTTCTCAGTGATGAACAAAAAAAACATCTTCAATTCTTAGATAGTTCTAGTCATAGTTCTGCAATGATCTCTATCATCCTCTGCTCTGCTATTCGTATTACATATCCACCACTCTTACATTTCATCTTTTCATCAATCTACAAGAAGTCTTCATATATATATATATATATATATATATATATATATATATATATATATCTTTACCAAGTCGGCTCTCTTAACCAAATATTACATAGTTGGCTCTCAATACAAAATAGATTGAATAAAGAAAATATTAAATACATATTCGGTGATATTACATAATCAAAACATAGATTATCCACAACCATAATCCAACTTATCTTTCTAGGAGTCCACGTCATACTCTCCAAATCATTGCTATAGTTCAACTGCTCTATATCTATGTTTTGTTGATGTCGCCTATCTTCAAATCTATCTAACTCTTTGTAATCATCGCCAAAATCAAATTGATCTTATATGTAGGTCATACATACCCCATAATATCTTCCTCTAAGCTCATTCACCATAAATCATCAATCTCAATCTTTGATACCTAAAATACCTCTGTATTTCTGCTTTTGTACTCAGTCAACTTCAGAACTGAATCATCAAAACTTAACTTCAAATCAATCGATCAATATGCCAGATATGTTGCCATAAATGAAAACCAAAAAGTGATTCATATCATCAAAAGAATCAATTTCCAATAGATTTGAAAATAAAGTCCATAAAAAATGTGACATATGTGTCCTTTCTATCGATCCTAATACTAGCACCTCCCTAGAAGATAATACAAAACGGTTTCCTATACATTGGTGTGCTCATAGGGGGATGAAATTAGCTTTTTTGGATAGGTGGTACATGGTATTTGACCAACCACCTTGTAATAATAATGAGGTGCCTTTATATTTTTTGAGGAAGCTATACTGTGAGTTTATCCTCAGTGAGAATCTGAATTACTTTGACTTTTGTGAGTTCCGGGGTAGAGGGAGAGGCTTTGTGCCAGATAGAATTGGGGCATGTAGGATTACCCAACCACAAGAGAGGATGTGTACTACAAGAAAACCACTCATTCATGTTGTGGTACTGGTAGTAGTGAAGGAGTCTATGGATATACAGACTCTTCATGCAGCTGCGTTATTCACTGATGTCATTATCCATCATGACACTCTGTTAGTTGGAGGAGAGGATGGATCAATGCATGCACCACCTCCATCTTCATTAGATGTGCCATTAGGATCATTCCACCCTGTTTCGATTCCATCATCATTAGATGCACCATTAGGATCATCTCATCCTATACTAGCTTCATTATCATTAGATACAGTTATAGGGTCAGCCCAGCCTATTAAGCATATATGCATCAGTTGTAATGGTATATATGATGGGGTAAATAGTCAGGCGAGTGTGGATGGTTTGACATCCCATTCATGTGTATATTGTAGGAGAAAAATTCAGGCATCCACTACTGAGGATATGGCCCTCACAGATGATCTTATGACAATGGTGTATGGTATAGAGTCGACACAGTTTTGTTTCAATTTGTGTTTTGACATGTTATTTTAATTAATTACCTAAATCTGTTAAAAGTAAGTAAATTTTTATGTATAGAAGAATATAAATTGATACATGAATCATATGCATTTTAGGGTGCATCTTATGGTACAAGCACACCAAGGAGTGCTCATTCTAGTAGACGTGGATGGGTAGCTCAAACACCTGAGGTAATGTTTTATAAATATTCATAAAATAGAATAATACATTGTTTTCAAAATATTATATCTTAATAATTTGTATGGTGGTAACTTAGTGTGGTTAGATAATTATACAATGTATTATTCTATTCATAAAATAGAATAATATGTTGTTTTCAAAATCCATTAAATTGATGGTCTTTAATGCTTGTAAAACACAAGAAAGTCCAAATGTTCCACATGCCAAAAAACCAAACAGTTGTAGAGAATTTGTTCTTTTATTGATTCAAAATTTCATTACATTCATTCTCCACCTAGAATGACCTGCTTCATTGTGTATCCACACTTGAATATATATTTTTTCCCTGACATAACTCCTCAAAACTAATCAAACACCGACCCAAGACAGTTACAACTGATTGGTGCAACTTTTATTTCAATTTTGCAAACACAAAATATTGTTAATGTTGACAACAAGTTGTCAACTTTGACAACTAACACTTTCTAGACCAAAAATTTATTTTAATTGTCTTTAAATGAACTTAAATGTATCAAAAATCCTATTCTACCCCTTTAACTTATGACTTTAGCCCTTTAGGTCAGATTATCAACTTTTGACAATTTTACATTATTCTTGTATCTTTGTTGCAACTGTTACCTTTTTGACTTCTACTACACCATTTTAAGATCACAATGACCTTGTTACACCATATGTGAGCATTACATCATTATTTAATACATTTTAATTCATGAACCCCCAAATTGACCTTTTAGACCAATTGTGCCAATAAGGCATTATATAGCATCCCATTACATAAAGTGACACTTAGGCCATGTAAACATGTGAAATATATTTTATTGATATCATTACATCCACAAATTAAATTTAATGGTCTTTGTTTATTCTTCCCCTTCTAGGGTCTTCTAGGTGACCATGTCTTCCTTCTTTCTCCCTTGGTGCTTTGCACCATATTGTATTATGTATTTTATGTATTGGTGTATGTTTGTTTGCTAGTCTTTTATGGTCAAAGAATTTGTTATAATATAATTCAACTCAAGGAATTCATAAAAGGATGGTACTCCCTCAAGGAATTAGGTTGAATGCAAAGGATTCAAAAGAGATCCTGGCTTTTGGTAACCTAGACATCATACTTTTGAACAAGTACACTTCCTTGTCCATCCATCATGACTCAAACTGATTTCAACTCCCGCCCTCCATCCTTGGACTTAATTCAACCAATTCTGAACTCAAACATTAATCATACCCCAACCAATCACTTATTGGCTTCTGAATCAACCTTGAACATCATCTGGAACTTCCAATCATCATTCTTTTACTCTTATTTCTAGTTCAAAATCATGAATACAATCTCTGATTGTTCACTGATTGTGAATTTCCTCAATCCTTCAATACACCTATTGACGGGACTTTGTGACCGGGTTTTCCAACAGAGGTAAGTTGTCACCAGGTACTAGGGTACTAGCCAACTTCGCCTGTAAAGGTTGTCTGGGGAAATGGGATTCCCTGGGCCTCCAAGCATGTGAGAGTTGGGTCTCAATATTGCAGGGCTTGGTTGGGAGATGTGACTATTTTGTTTAAGGGGGATAGCTGGTTATCTTCAACTTGTCTTCTCTGGGGATTCAAGTAAGTGGGGTTTCCTACAAGCACGTATTCATTTAACAAATATACTTAAAAAGATAATATAGAGTTAGAAAGATTTCATCTACCTATAGTTATACTGAACATTCAAAACATCAACAATTCTCTAACACACTACACTAAATACCAAAGAAATATACAACCATCAGTTCATATTTTATCAGTAGAAAAGGAAAGGAGGTCATTAATCTACTTTAAGTATCAGAGAAAAGGACATGAAGAACACAAAGCATAAAATACCGTTAACCCAGAAGATAGAATTCCAACAAGATCATTGAGAGAACTCTTCCTTCTTCGTTAACATCTCTTCCACCAAGAACTGGTGCGTGATACAATGGGGGCTCTAGGGGAGCATTTAACTACTGAAAGCTTAAGACTATGGAGCATTGAGCTTTGCAACTAAGAACTGAGAAAACCAAATTGCTATTAACTATGGACTGCAAAATCATCAATTTCGCCGACCCTTGGAATGAGGTCAGACTTATTATTTATACACATCATTTGACCTAAAAAATAACCTAACTTATTTTACACTTCACAATATAATACTATTTTTTGGTGGCTGGTACTACCTGCACCACACTACAAAAGACCTCGAGACGGAGAAGGTCTGACATGTCAGAAGAATAAGACAAGAAAAATGGAGTGGAAGAATCAGCCTCGAGAAGAGATCCAGGAAGGGAAAGAAGAAATCTGATCCCCCATAGATTGAGGCTACATGCCTCATAAATGGGAGAGCAGCACCCTGTCTCTGATGCGCCATGTGTAACGTTGAAGTGACACCTTGGGAAGACCATCTGTCAGAAAAACTCTTGTCAATCTGACATGCCTTGTTGCGGTTACCTACCTTCTAACAACCTTTATTTACTGCCTTGAAAGTGACCGGTCGGCCTTGGGAACCGGGACACGGGTCACTTAAAGAATACAAAAATGTGGGACCCAGAATTTTAGGATCTGGGAACTTGCGTTCCAAAAGAATGAATGAATACAACCACTATGGGGTTGGTAGGATTCTCTGGAGTTTGGAGAATTTTGTTGTTCTTAATGATTTTTCCCAAGCCTCTAATACTTGGCCTATTCTTTCTTCATCTAAATCTTTGATGTTGTCCCACCTACTTTGGACAGCCTCCAATGCCTCTTGAACATCCTTGGCCCCGCTCTGGAGTTCATCTACCATTTTGATGGCATCATGTGATCAGATCATGGTCTTGGACAATCTTGATAGCCTACCCTGGTCAAAATCTCCAGCAGGTAGATACAGGGACTCCATCCGCTCATCGAACTTGCTGAGGACATAGTCCTCCAGAGTACACGTCCCGGTGGTGAAGGGATCAACTTGCGATACCCCAACCACAAATTCTTTAAACAAAACTAAGGGGTATTGGGTACCTATCACCTTTTCTTTCAGGGCCTTAATTGGTTCCTTGCATACCTCACCCTTGAGGACAAGTCTGGAGTACTGGGCTTGGAGGGAATCATATGATTCATCTCCCAAAATTCCAGACTCTATGGTGACTTCTTTGCCTATGTTGTGGATCTCTTCCAGTCTGACCTTCCATTTTTCATACTTGGCTAAATCTTGCTCCCATATAATAGCGGATCCTTTTGCCTGGTTGAGAAGAGAACTAACCTGGTAAAGGTCTGGGAGGGACACCACCAGAAATTGTCTCATAGTGGTCACTTGCTCGATGGCCCATCTGTCTACAGCTTGTGCTTTCTTTTTCATAATCCGCAGAGAATCCACATCGCCTTGTGCAAGCAGAAATCCAGAGGAAGGGGTTCCAGGGTGGACCTGTGCTAATGGCTGCATGAGTTCTTCCAGAAGTGCGAGGAGATTGGAGTTTGTTTCTCTTTCTTCTTGTAGCTTCTGGCCCTGTTTGAGGTATTTGGCCTCTATTACCTTGGTGGCTTCTTTCAGCAAGTCCAATTCACCTTGCTTATCCCTCTTCCCCAATGCTACTTTTGTTATGTTGTAATCTTCGGGCCTTACGGCCACCGTGTCTACATTTGTTGGGGGTGTTGTGATAATCGCAATGGCACTACCTGTTGGGTTAGTCCAGAGAGTATGGACTACCCATGCCTTCTTGGGCTTCTTAGCCTCTGCAGTCTTGTCCATCATTTCTGCCAATGAGAGCATGGTGCCTGAGGTTGCCACCAGGGTCTTCCTTTTCCTTGACTCGACCACCCACTGGGGCAGCTGGGGTGGCCTTGCTATCAATACCTGTTCATCAGGATTCCTTTTAGAATCTGGTGGCGCATTCCCGGAATGCACATTATCTTCAAGCTCTTTTTCTCACTCTTGTTCTACTTCCTTTTCCTATTCTTGTTCTTCTTTGCATTCTTCAGAACCTTCTATATTCTCTGTCATACTAGCATCTTCCATTGTGTTATCTGGAGCCTTTCCCTGGGTCTCAATATCATCTATATTTTTGGGGACCTCCTCGTCCCTCCTGGTGTCAGCTATTTCTTCATTTTCCTTATCTGGGACTTCTTGGTCCATTTGCTGTTGCTGCTCCTGGGCCACATTGGCCTCTTCTGTTAGGACATATTCCTCCACTTGGACATCTTCTGGAGGTGGGTGAGGTCTCTGGCTAAATTTTAACAAGGTGGTCACCGTTACTACCTTACCGAAAGTGCTCCGGGGCACTTGGTCACCCGGAGTTACCAAAGGCATTTGGAGTGTGATGATCAAGGGTTAGGTTGATCCCGCAGGTCCAGGTTCCCCGATAATCAATTTCTTGTTTGTGTGTTGCCTTGGTGTGTTCTTAGTCTCCTGGACTGGTATTCTCTCCTACTCAGGTTCTATTTGTACTTCTTCTCGGGCCTCCTACTCTGATGTATGTTTCGCCACTGGGATTTCCTTCTCTATAGGGTCTCTTCTTTGTCCTGAGCCGCAATCTCCTCCATCGCATGACCTATACCCTAATGAATCTCTAGGAGCTCCTCCGCCAAGAAGGTGTCATCAAAATCATCATGCGGGGGTGAGGAGTTTGAAATATCTTCTAGTTCAGGAGAGTCCGAAATTACATCTACAGGGGGCATCTCTGGCATGCCGGGGGTGGTGGCTGTGCTTGGTGTGGGGGTCACCATTGTTTTCTTCTTTCTTATAAGTGAATCCCCAGTATCCAGAATGCTTGTAGACTCTGCCTTAGCAAAAGTCTGTCTGCTCATCATTGTAGCCAACGATGGGGATCCTGCCAGGCGAGCGGAGGCCACTGGAGCTACAATAAGTCTTGAGGATACCTACATGCTTAGTTGCTGACTGGTCAGCTTTTTTGACTCCATTTTTTGATGCAGTTGAGCCATCAGAAGGGTGGGAACTGGGGCATCCTCTTTCTCTTTCCCTCTACTCATGCTTGCTTCAGCAGCCACAACAGAAGAAGAAGGGCCAGCGCCGATTGAAGAGGGAATGGTCTTCTTGACTGTTGATTTATTTCGGGTGCTTTTGGGAAACACCCAGGCAAAGTACTGGTGACTTGCCTCCAAAATGGGGTGGCATACCCCTTCAATCATTAGATCCTCTGGGGTGGCCCAATCCACTAGAGGGAGATCCTATTTATCTAGCCCTTATCCTTTGTATGCTAGATCCTCCAGCGGCCCGTCATCTTTAAATCCCTTTGGGAAGGTCCAAAGGTCAAGTGCTTTCATGAGCCCTTTGCTCATCCGTGTGTGTTATCGGGCCCAGAGATCAAAACTATCCTGGTAGTCTACCCGAAAGTCTTCAATGTATTCTTCATGGGGTGGGGATGCCTGAGGTAGTGCTGTTAAAATCTTGCTGCGAGGATCATAATTTCTCCGAGCATGGTGGAATTACACCAGCCCTAAGCTCTTTAGTTCATTGTCTGCCTCCCAGGCTGTGGTGAGGTTGCATGTATAATTCCCACAAGAGAAAGGGAATGAGATGTTGATGACCTTCTTCAACGTGAAGAAGGCGTGTAGATCCAGGATCTACCTGCAAAATTATAAAAGAATAATTTTGTCCCCGCAATACTGGGGAAGAAGATAGGGCTTCACATTGAATCCTGTCACCCAAATGTAGGTGTGATTCCACAACTGAATAAAATACTAGCTATAGGAGTTGACCAAAGTCATCGTTGCCTATGATAAGTGGTACCCAGAATCCCAGGTAAGGGTAAGATATTGTGGTAAATGAATGCGTCATTTACCTAGAAGAAGTTTAGGAAATTGAGCTCCCACTATAATTGGGGATAATGATCCCATGGTGTGACTTGCCCTGGCCCATTCCTGAGTTCCCCAACTGTTCCCAAACCTAGAAAATCTAGTCTTTGTTGGGCTAACACCCACAACACATACGATGTCATGTAAAATTGGGAATTTTGGACAACCGTCCTCATTTGCGTATCTACATGATTAGCTATAATAGCTGCCCAGTTGAAGGTCTGGTTGTGGGTTATGATGCAATATAGAAAATAGTACATCCACACCAAGAATTCCTGGGTGTGGGGCCATTCAAAGATCCTGAATAGAAAGATTATACCCGCCTGGATGGGCTCTTTGAAATCCCCACAGGGAATTTCCAACTTCATTCTTTTGTGGTCTCACTTTGGAGACTTCAGCCACTGACTGTTGAGGTGTTTCTGGGAAATTCCTTCAGCCTCGTCGAATTCCTTTAGTGAGTCGACCCGGGTGATGATAGTGGACCCTTTGAACTGAGGAATCCCCAACCTAGAAGTGAAAGTTGGAGCGCCTAAGGTGATGATTATGGCAGGGTATTGTAGCGGCTGGGGATCCAGAAGTAGAACTATGCGAGTAGGTCATTGTATAGTAGTGCCAACTTCTTTATTAATTCTGGTGACTGCACCGAACATGGAAATTTTGCAGCCTTTATGATGTTGGAGGTGGCCAAGAAAGTGGCCATTTTGTCTCCTTCAGCCTTTAACCTATAAATGGTCTGGATTAGACCTTGCAATTTGGCCCAAGTTCTGGGGTCCGTATCTTTTATTTCCTAGACCTTGGAGTCCACCTTGGACCCTGTAATAGCTCCCTCCTTTGGATATTTGGAGGTTAAAGGAAGATTTACTAACATTCTCTCCATTTTGGACTTTGTAGCTGCCCAGGTGGAAGTGGTAGGTAGTTTCAAACTATCACGAGGGGCAATAACGTCAGACATCTTTAGCCAATCTATCTGCAACCTGCAAGACCGGAGAACCGTCAAGACATATATAAAAAGTAAGTTACAACTCTGGGAGATTCTTCACCACCCATACCTATCAAAAAAGTGTTAGTACATACATCAAAAGTTTTGGGGTATCTAGAATGAACAAGACTTAGCATTCTGGAGAATTTTAACAAGGTGGCAGGAAGAAGCGGAAGAAAAGGTCTTGCTGGAGGTCTAGAGTATAGACAAACTAGCCATTGTCGATGTGACTGACAATAAGTTGTACTTTGGTCGACGCGTGTTGGCATCTAGTGGGGTGACAAGCAGTGTTAAGACATTTATGGTGACAAGTGGGCTGACACGAGGGAATTAAATGCCATATGGGACATGGTTTGAATTCCCACTCATGGGTAATTAATCCTGCCATAAATGTGATGAGACAGAGGAGAGAGAAAGCCGCCATGGCTTGAACCAGTGAGGTGTTGAGTTTGAACTGTGGTGACTCCATCTCGATGAGCTCAGTCTTATGAAGAAAAAATGCATGACAGAGCGTGAGGAACTCACAAGCTCAGAAGGATATATAGAATATACACACAAAGAATATAGGAGGGCCGAGGGCCAAAGCATATATACATGTGATATACAGAAATATACACCATTTACAGATTTCTACATAGATATAAACAATATTAACACATACACATAAGCTACCCTAAGACAATATACAAAATGTACACTACTCTATAGCTGCGCAGAGGGCAGACAACCCACCAATGGGTGGAAAAATAGAAACAAAAAACATGGAAAATAGAACCACAATCCAGAACAAAACAAAAACAAAACCAAAACAAAAAGAATGAAGGCAGGAACCAGAGGACCTACCTAGAAATCTAAAGAATGGAAAGGAGAGAAGGCACTAGGACCGCTCTGCAATAGCTTAACCTTTAGTGATCACAAACAGTCACCAAAAATCAACTTGTAATTATCTACTAAGCTCAGAGTGATTTGCACTTAATCGCACTTCAAATCGCCAAGGAATCTCTCTTAAAGCTCTAAGTGTTTTGATCACGGTAACTATGAAAGTGACATGTAATTTCTATTTATACCAAGGTAAAAATCAAGTTACCCTCTCTCAGCAAACTCCGGCATAGGAAAACCTCCAGAGTATGAGCCTAGGGATTCCATGCAACCATACCTCTTCGCGAGGAAGAGACATCATGGCGGGGAATCTTGGAGTCTGGAATCCGGCTCTGGAAAAGAAACAACCAACTCTGAGACCGGGTCCCATAGACACGAAATACAAAATAAAAAGAAAACAAACCTCATGGGAGGGAAAACTTGGAGAAGAAAACAACAAAAACAAAAAGACAGAAAATAAGGCAAGAGCCAAAAGAGAGGGGACCCAACATTTTGCACACAAAATGTAGGGACAAAAATGCAAGGCATAACAACACCTCCATGGCCTTCTGAAGACTCCCAAAATATAACTTCTAAGACACCCCAAGAACCCCTTAACTTATCACAAGGTCCTTATCCTATCGCTCAAATCACATTCACTTGCTAGTTCAGTAAACTCTACTCTCTGGCATTTCACTGTCATACTAGGACAATCCCCATAAACTAGTCTATATATTCACCATAGAAAAGAACCCATCTACACCCTAGGTTCATAAGCACCCCAAATATTTTCTGCACTACCCATTCCACCTACTCTCAACCTAAAAGCACTCTTGATGAACTATAACTAATTGAATGTTTGAAGATGTTAAGTTGATAATCACCAAGAAATAGAAAGTTAATGCAAAGACATTAAATCAGTTAATGTATTGTATTGTCATTGATGTCAACTTGATATAATATGTATGGTCATACTACTAAAGACTTCAAAGAGCCAATGAATCAAAGGTTATGTTATCAGTAATGCATAAAATTTAAGTATTCACAAAGTGACTGTATACACCGACAGAGTGCACACTGACGGACAGAGTAAACTAATGAGAGAAAAGTCACAGTGTTACCCGATGAGAAAAATCACAACAATAATGATGAGAAAAGTCACAGTGTTACTCGACGAGCAAAAGCACAACATTACCGATGAGCAAAGTCACAGTGTTACTTGATGAGAAAAGTCACAGTGTAACCCGATGGACAGATTTACAGTGTTGCCCGACCGACAGAGATCCTGAAGACTACTGAAGTCTCACCGATGAAATAGTCAGTTGTCACTGATGACTAACTGAAGTATTGACTGACAGAATATAGAGTTAAGAAATGAAAAAAATCTTAGCTATCAAGAGCTAACTATAGACTTAACTGGTACTTATTATTGTTTTAATCGACAAGATAAAGCCATAGATAAGTAAAGGATTTAAAGTTGCTTAGTCTAGTTGGCAAGAAGATTTCTACGAGATAAATCAAGAGTTTTTCTTTAAATCTAATTGGCGAGAATTGTGGATCACACCAAGATTAAGAAAGTCAAGAAATAGTGAAATCATGTCTATATAAGAGACAAGCTTATTCAATGTGATTAAGGGGAGTGACAAGAGAATAGATGCTGAAGAGATTCTGAAGGAGAAGAAAGTCTTCTTTCAGACCTGATCAATCAAGCTGAGGAAAGAGCTAAATTCTGCAGACACTGATGAATAGTGATACAACATCACAGAGCAGAACAGTGTGGAGGAAAGGTATTGAATTGATAACATTGATTAGAAAGGTAACACACTTACAATAGATCTGAAAATATGCAATTCTAGTTGTATATGTGAACAAATCAATTTATTGTTTCAATTTAACCATTGAAGCATCAAGTCTCTTAACTGAGAAGGACTTAAAAGCCTTTTCTAATTGAGATACATCCCAAGGAGTATCAAAAATTTTGATCATACAAAGTAGCATTGGCTATGCCCGATACCTATTGACAGGCCAAGTGAGTTTTTGATCAAGGATGGTAGCATTAGATGCCAGATACTAAGTGACAAACTATTCATTTAAATCCTCTAACAAGGTCACACATAGCAGTGTGTTTGTAACCTTTAATAGGGTTGGCTCTTCACTGAGCTCACTTCAGAAGAGTGAAAATTTGGGTTACCGGTCCCAGTGGTTTTTACCTTAACATGGTTTCCACGTTAAAAATCCACGTGTTAATGTGTCTATAGTCATTACTTTATTGTTTGCATTTCACATAAGTAAATCTGGATTGATCGGTATACACTAGTTATTTACAGTATTTCGGTAAATAAAAAGACTGCTTATTAGTAAACATACAATAGGAATTTTTACAAAGAATTTCGACAAGTAGTAATTTGATATAAATATTTGGAGGCATTCATCTTATAGGACTAAAGATAAGTAGAGGCTTATAAATGTGGTAATCATTTTTTGGGTTGATTTAAGGATTAATTTTTGAGGACACTGATTCACTCTCCCCCCCTCTCAGTTATTCTAACTCCAAATCCCCCCATGCTAAGGGTAAACACACTAAAACATACTCACTGTCAGGCTACAATAGTCCTTTTACCTGCTGTAAAAGTGGTCCTAACCTCTAACTTCCACGAATATAATCTGGACCATCCTTCTCTAACTGTGACTACAAATTTGTTAAAGAATAGTCTTGTGTGTGAAAGAAGAGAATTTTTTTTATATTGTAATAATGGTTCATAAATTTTTTTTATAAACTTGTGATACTAGAGTTGTGGAGCATAAGCATTTGTGGAATTTAAGTGAATCATAATCTTGATTATAAACTATTACCTATATTTATTTGGTGTTTTATAGGGCTTGTTAGGGGCTCAACTTTTTGAGATTTATGATGTCACCCTTTCTTCCACTGACTTTGGCTTACAGAGCTATGTGGTATCATATTTTGCACACCTCTTGTTTATAGTTTTAATTGAACCCATGCGGTATCAAATTATTTCTCTTATGTTAATTTTCTTTTTGTTATCCTACCCCACCAAGCTCGAGGTCATTAGGAAAGCGGAAGAAATCATTGGGGAGACTAAAACAAAAAAAGGTAATTAAGTCCAATTTAAGTATATTTATTGAAATGTATTATGAGGGTGTGATCACAATAGTGTGTCCCACTTTTTGAGATGAAGGAATTTGGTCTTCCAAATTTTTTTTTGTTTTTGATGGATTCGCGCAAGGTACCCTCTTCGCGCGAAGGGGTTAATTGGCTTCACACGAAGTACCCCACGTAAGGCACTTTGCGCAAAGTGGGGGCTTCGCGCGAAGTACCCCACATAGGGTAATTTGCGCAAAGCCCCTATTTGCACGAAGCCATTATTCTCTGTATTTTTTATAAATTTCTGACTACCCATTTCATTTTCACCATTTACTATTGGAGATTTTGTGGACCTGGGGCCTAGAGAGAACCAGTAATGTCTAGTATGACATCAACACCTCCCAATCTTTTTTGACCTCTTCTGATTGTTAGTAGTATTAGGTACACACATTTTTCTCATTTTTTATTGTAAATTATATGTTTTATATTTATTTTAGTTAGTTATTTGTTTTAAATAATGTTTAGTTTGTAGAAATGTTAGAAAATCGTAGTTGAATTTTAGAATATGTTAGAAAATTATAGTAGTATGTTAGAAAATCATAGTAGAATGTTAGAATATGTTAGACAATTATAGTAGTACTATTAGAAAATCATAGTAGAATGTTAGAAAATATTAGAAAACTTTAAAAAAATCGTAGTATAAATGTTAGAATATATTAGCAAATGTTAGAAAATTGTAACTTAGTATACATTAGAAAATATTAGAAAATTGTAACTTAGTATACATTAGAAAATATTATAAAGTTGTAACTTAGTATACATTAGAAAATATTAGAAAACTATAACTTATTATGCATTAGAAAATATTTGAAAAATTGTAAGTTAGTATACATTAGAAGATATTAGAAAATCGTAATTAGAATGTTAGCAAATGTTATAAAATTGTAACTTAGTATGTTATAAAATGATAGAAAATCGTAGTAGAATGTTAGAAAATATTTACAAAACATTAGAAACCGAAGTAGAAATGTTAGAAAATGTTACAAAACATTAAGATCTTATAAAAATTATTAAAAATAATTGTTTATAAATTTATTTTAAAGTTAGTAAATATTAGAAATCTCTCTCTCTCTCTCTCTCTCTCTCTCTCTCTCTCTCTCTCTCTCAAATATGTACATATATATTTTAGAGTTACATGTATATATGTTATTCATGTAGAGTTAGATGTTAAAATATTATCCTAGGATGACTGAGCCTTAGTACATCCTAGTACACTTTAAGACACTTAGAGGACCCAAGTAGTACACCTCAAGACCCCTATTGTGAATTAAAACTCTTTAAGAACCCAAGTAGGACCTTTTAAAACACCTAGGATGACCTATTAGAACTCTTTAAGAATACCTAGGACCCTTAAGACCTAATAGGACCTATTAATTTACCAATTAGTTCATCCAAGGACCCTTTAGGACTATTAGTACACCCTAGGTTCCTTTAGGACCCCTAATGTGACATAAAACTCTTTCAAAACCCTTAGGATCCTTAAGACCTAGAATAAGACCACTTAAGACCTAATAGGACCCCTTAAGACCTAATAAGACTGGAATTAAGACCTAATAGGACTAATATGACATATTAAAACTAATTAGTACATCCTAGGACCCTTAAGACCTAATAAGATCACTTACTTGACCTAATAGGACCTATTAATACCAATTAGTGTACATCCAAGGACCCTATAGGACTATTAGTACACCCTAGGTTCCTTTAGGAGCCCTATTGTGACATAAAACTCTTTAATAACCCTTAGGATCCTTAAGACCTAGAATAGGACCAGTTAAGACCTAATATGACCCCTTAAGACTTAATAAGACTGGACTTAAGACCTAATAGGACTAATATGACCTATTAAAACCAATTAGTACATCCTAGGACCCTTAAGACCTAATAAGACCACTTACTTGACCTAATAGGACCTATTAATACCAATTAGTGTACATCCAAGGACCCTTTAGGACTATTAGTACACCCTTGGTCCCTTTAGGACCCCTATTGTGACATTAAACTCTTTAAGAACCCTTATAGTCCTTAAGACCTAGAATAGGACCACTTAAGACCTAATGGGACCCCTTAAGACCTAATAGGATATATGTGTTTCCATTTTAAATGTAATTATAACATGTAATCAAGTAATTAATTACTAACATTTAGCTTTCACATGTTACATCTAGATGACCACTTAGGATGTACCAGTCCATGATGTACTAGATCATGATGCACCTCACACTCCTGATCTGGAAACTATTTTTCAGACTGCTCAGGTAGAGATGGATCAAATTAGAGACTCCATCCATAAATCTGAGTCAGGTGGGATATACAAAGATATTTGTATCACTATATTGAGGAGTTTGGAGGATATGACTGCTAGATTGAGATCTTACTCTTCCTTCACACTACAGGTTGTTGATACTATTTTTTGAGAGTTGAGAGCCAAGGTATCGGGTGATGTTTCCTTGGAGATGGTCTAGAGTCGTGTGCCCAAGGAAATCATCAAACGAGAGGTTTCTCCATTTTATGATGGGAAGCCCAAGGTGAGGGTGTATCAAGTCACACAGTGTGAGATTCCTCACATCGCATGCATGATATACCCCCATTTTCTTGTAGCACATGGTCATTATCCTAATAATGACCAGATTCCATTATATTTTGCACAACAGTTGTACGCTAAGTTTCATTTGGGACTTAGGGTCAACTATTTGGATCTTCCCAGATATTATAGTCAGGGCCATAGTAGAGTTGCAGATCGTGATCAGTATCATAGGGATGATCGAGTTGTACATGATCATAGAGAGATGGTTGGGAAGAGGAATCCAACAGTGGCACCAATGATGGCTGCTACTACAGATAGAGTGGTCATTGCTTCCTAGAGGGGAGTAGTGGGAAGGATAGGGGAGATTGCTTCTGCAACCACCTCCATCACTTCAGATATAGTGGGCAGATATATTTTGACTAGATTGAGTCAAGCCAGATCATCTTTTTAGGCTTCATCTAGTACTACTATAGGGGTCAGTGATGAGGCATATAGAGCTCCAGGTCTTCATCCAACTGGAAAGATACACGCACTTTCTAGACACCATAGTCATTTGGATGTGGCACTTTACTTTTTGGAGGATCTCCTATAGTCATATTCTTATATTGTAGATATGCAAGGGATCCCAGTACAGTCAGTTAGAGATGTCATCAGACTTGCACGGGGTCCTGCAGTTCTACTGACACAAGACACACCATCTAGTCAAGAATAACATAGTTCACAACACTCTCTAGAGTGCTTTGCACCCACAAGTGAGTCTGCAGTTACAGAGCCAGGCATACAGGTTGGAGATGTACACATCATAGCTGAGGGCCTAGACACATTTGATGAGCAGTTGCAATGGTTGAGTCAGGTGGACACTAGCACTGATGTTGGATCATTTATGGATTTTTTATTGCATCCTGGTGGTTTATGCTCTACAACACTCCCCTCCCAGCTACACACACCCCTACACTTTTCATTAATAGAGACATTTAGGACTGAAGGTGGTGTGGGTGATGTAGTTTATGTTGGTGATACGATGGTGCAACACGCTGATGATCCTCTTGGTCCTGAGACCCAAGTATATAAAGTTATCTTTTCTCATTTCCAGGAGTTTTAGTGAACAATTAATAGTAGATGTGTGTATTGATGTTTATTCAATGTATAATATTTTGCAGGCACAGTTAGCAGAGCACATTACCTCTAGTGTGGGCTTGGAGCATCTTCATATGAGAGATTTAGTAGATGTGACACCTGTTGAGGCTTATAATTACCACCCCAACTCAGGCATTGGGGCTTTATAGGTATTCTATCCTAACAATGGAAACCTTCTCTAGCTGTCTCTAGATTCTAGGCCGGTTCCTATGTAATTTGGGATATCACCTCCTGATTGAAAACTAAATTGGGAAAAGGGAGAAAGATTTAAAACTGAATGGGAAATGGGGTGATACACCAAAACTTACTCCAGATCTATCAGGATTTTTCAAACCAACATCCCCAAATACAAAATCACTGGACTGCATTTATCATTTTCTACTCAACATAAAGGTTGACTAGAATTCACTATTAGGGCTAAGACCACAAACAGCAAAAACTGACAACAAACTTACATATTCTGCAAAATGGCCTGATTTTTTATAACATAGGAAAGGAATTAGAAACAATTCACTTTACTAGATCACATAAAATATGCAACATTTAATGTAGAAAAGAAGAATAGGATTGGATCCAATACTCAAAAATTGATGTAATCAGAAAGCCTTCTCTTATTTCCTTCAAAAACCTAAAAATGTGGTTACAAAATGGTCTCCAAAACATCTAGGAACAAGAAGCTCAATATAATGCCTCTCTCCAAAATTTGCAACTCAATGGATACAAAATGCATAAAAAAGGTCTATAGGAACAAATAGTTCACTAAAAGAATCTTCTCTCCTGATTCTGAACCCCTAACTATGAAGTAAAAGGTCCACTAAATAGCTCACATGGCTCATCTCAAAAATGAGATCTCCCTCCAAAACTCTCCTCAAAATAGAAAGATCATCCTGATTCTTAGGCCAAAATCATGCCTAAAAGTTAGCCTCCAACAACTACCCCTCCAAAAGCATATCTCTAAATCTGAGGCATAATTAGTGCCTAAAATCTAGCCCCTAAAGGCTCATTTCAAAAATGACATCCTCCATAGTTGGTGTCTAAAATATTTTCATCTTTTTTACAAAATACCTAATACCAACATATGCAAAACTATTTCAAAACTAACAGCCCAACCCATAACTACAAAACTAACCCCATCATATTGACTCTAAATCTATCCAAACATATGCTAAATATCAACATCATCACCCTAACTCCACAAAAAACCAACACTAAAGCATATAACCCTAACTCCAAAGCATAGCCAACATCTAAACCATGGTCAACATGACCCTTACAAAGTATCTGTTATTGCTATGGCATGTGATGAGGGTGTCATGGCATCTTGATGGAGTCCTTGTACCCTACAGTTTGATAGAGCATTAACTCCTTACTCATAGCGGACTCCAAATTTTATACAACTTTGACATAGGCATTATTGCATTTCATTTTGAATTCTATCTTTTGGAGAAAATTTAGGGTTTCTTACTGTTGGATGTCGCCATGTTGTTGTTCTGCATTCATTATTGGGTTCTGTATGTTTGATGCTCGAGCTAGAAGTCTATAAATAGTGAGTTATTATGCCATAATGTATGGTGCTCTGCATCTGCATGTTTTTTGGGTGGAACTCGATCTCTCCTTCTTGGACTTAGCATACTATCATATGAGAGCTCGGGCTCTTTATATGTTTGTCGTCGCTACACTTAAACTGGAAGCTAGAGTTCTTTAGACTTTGTAATACATGGCACTGTATTTGTGTATAAACTTGGGATTTACTTCTTGGCACCATTTTTAGATAAGTCTACCCTTCATGTTACTTTCACACTCTGTTTCTTCTTTGGAAATCGATGTTGACTCCATAACATCACCTCATGTTTTTATTTGCACTTGATATTTGGGGAAAAGATTGCAGTCTAAACCCTTACTAATGGTGGCCTACAGCTTGAAATCTGCCACCCTCTGTAGCTATATTTTGAACATGAAGTTTGGGTTTTTTTCTTCATTTTCTTTGTCTTGCATGGATTTTGGGATTTTTCTTGTTGTTATTTTAATAAAAAACTGAGAGTTGTTACTTCACTTTGTGGCTCAAATCCACGCATTGCTTGTACCAATGTTTGCTATCCTCTCCTCACGGCTTGAATGCTAGAATTCTAACATGATACTTTGACTACGAGCTTTAACTTTAAATCGAGAGCTCCATCCTTATAGACCACGACTTTCATGTACTTGAGAACACATGTAGAACTTGACATTTTGCTCATTAGTTTTATTGCTTGAAGCACATGCTAGAACTGATTTGAAAGATAGCTCGGCTGGATCTTATGCTTAAATACTCTTTGTCTGCTGAAGACCAGCATTGTTAGTGCATTTCTATTCTCTTATAACAATTCTGTCATATAGATGGATATTCTATGCTTGAACCAGAAAGCTTGTATCTGTTGAGTTCATTGAGTCGACCTAAAACAAAGTTGTGCAAGAGTTGTCTATAGTCTTTATGTGGAGATCATGTTGTTTGTGTCTTTGAACTAGAAGCATCTTTTCTATTTGTAGCTTATACTGAATTTATATTGTTGTTGCATGTTATCACTTTTGAATAATAGTGAATTATTATGCATAAAAAGAACTTGGCCTCCATGTTGTTGTTTAATGATTCCCTCCATTGTTGTCTGCAGTCTTTATTGTATGGGGACCATGTTGTTATACTGTATGATCACTGTTATTTCAGCACACTAGAATACACTGTTTGACTAATACCCTGCATATAACCTCTCTGTTATTTGATCATTATTCTCTATTATGCATTTTTCATAACAGCAGTTGAGAACACTATTTTTTACTCTTCTGGCATCTGCATATCAACATCCATAGTGTCAAAATATATAATAGCATGTATGCACCCTGTAGCAACTTGTTAGGTACTACATTTCTCCACCTTCTACATCTACCTTTTCTTGAATTCATGAACATCCAACATTCTTTCATTATTTAATAAGGCATATTGTGAAGTTCGAGCACGGGCTCGTGACACTCACTGCATCTTTCAAATATAGCATAGGATTTCATAAAGATATGTTTTTTTGATGTTATTATTTTGTTAATGTAAATACATACCTTTCTATTACATTGATATCATTAGTAAATATGCAGTTCAGGAAGTTTGACTAATGTATGGTGCTTTTTAGTGAACTATGTATTGCTTAGATCCAATTGAATCTAAAATCTTTTCCACCATGATGATGTAGGAAATAGGAACAACAGAAGACCTAGGATGGAGGATAGACAGAGACAAGACCAAGACAACCAAGACATGAAGACTTTAGATGATGTAGATGACCAACTTCAGAGACTAGAAGACCTCTTAAAGGAAATACATAGATCCCTACACTTCATCATGCTTCCCTCTTACTTTATTTTTTGCATATGTAATCTTTTGACAGTATGAAAGATGTAACCTTGAAGGAACACTTGCTTACTACATTCAGTTTTGAATGCACAATGTAATGATTATTTATGAATTTGAAATTGTGAAACTGATCAATACTTAGAGTACAAATGAAACATGGTAATATGAATGTAATAGAAATGTATGCATCTTTATTGGCTGAACAGTAATGTTAAAAAGATGTCTCTTTATGCACATTTTCTTACTAATTTCTGATATCCCACATGTGAAAAATTTGGGTAACAACACCTACTAGTGGTCAGGTAAGTTTTAAATATATGTAAGTTTAAACATGCATGTGTACGCTTGTAACATGTATTTATATATTTCAAGTACTTTACATAATATATACTTTTCACATGTATATAACCAACTATTGTACTAAATTTGTAGGGGTCAGTTTTTTCTTCATAGCCAAAAAGATGCTTGTGACTCTCGAGCAGAGCACATTACCTCTAGTGTAGGCTCATAGCATATTTATAGGAGAGATTCAGTAGATGTGACATGTACTAGTGGCCAGGTAAGTTTTAAATATATGCAAGTTTAAACATGCATTTTTAATGTTTCAAGTATTTTACATTATTATTATATACATGCATTTATATTCGCAGGGGTCAGTTGCTGCTTCACAGCTAGAGGATGCTCATGGCAGTTGGTTAGAGGGTCGCTCTATTCGCATGCGCCTAGATGACTCCCTAGTTTAGGAAATGTTGCATAGATATTTGATTTGAGACTCATTATATATGTCATTATTATAATTTTTATATTTTCAATTTATTATTTGAGACATATATTTATATGCTATCCAGACCTCTAGACATAGATGATTTATGATTTGACATAATATAGATTTATAGATATGGTTTCATTTCATTAGATGGTTTCGTTTGATTAGTTGATTTGATTAGATGGTTTCATTTCATTAGATGATATGATTAGATGGTTTCATTTGATTAGATGATATGATTTGATTAGATGGTTTCATTAGATGATATGATTTGATTAGATGGTTTCATTTGATTAGATGATATGATTTGATTAGGCAATTTAAGTATTCTAATTCATATCTATGGACAATGAAAGAATACATAAGTAATCTAAAAAGTGTCATTAGTAATCTGACAAATATCATAAAAAATAGCAAGTTAATGCATGTAACTAATGGACAATAAGTATTCTAACTCATTCTAGAACTAACACATGTCATAAGTAATGTAACTAATTTCATCATGTTTTAGTGTTCAAACTAATGTCTTAAGGGGATCTTTAACTAATATGCAATCTATAAAAATCATTGAACAATCAAAGCATACATATAAAACCATACATACATATGTACAAGCATATATATAAAAGCATACATACAATTCTATATATTAAAACCATTGAACTATCAAATAGGTCCATCATATATATCAACAAATTAAATAGTCCATCATATGTTTAAATATATCAACAAAGTATAGTCAATTTAATCCAGAGATATTCAAGTAGGTCCTAACACATGAAATAGGTATACATATTATACTTTTTAGACCAACTCAAGTGGTTCAGAACTTTCATGGAGAACATGTAATATTCTCTCATGATCCTCACTATCTAGTCTCCACTTACGACGTCCATGTTGAGATTTAACAGTATGGAGACAAATGGAGGTGGCAACTACTAGGTGACTATATTCAAATACCTTAGGGCCCGTTTGGGTACTGGAATACCATATCCTGGATATGGTCAATTCAGGAAGATGCTGCATATTCAGGAAGATTCTTATCCTCAAAATGAAATCTGGAATATGGGCTAACCCGTTTGGTTCACCCGAAAGATGAATGAGAAGATGCATAAGGAATTTTAATTCTTTATTTTTTAATTTCTTTGAATATGGTGTGTATACATGTGTGTATATATACACACATGCACACATGTGTAT
>MU223196.1:744080-772253 GCA_018584345.1 Thuja plicata
TACATGTGTGTATATATACACACATGCACACATGTGTATATATACATACATACATGTGTGTGTATATACACATGTATATATACATGTGTATATATATACACACATGTGTATATGTGTATACATGTGTATATACACACATGTATACACATATACACACATACACACATTTGTGTACATATACACACATACACGTGTGTTTATACACACATACATGTGTGTGTGCATACACACATGTGTATATACACATACAAGTGTGTATCCATGTATACACATATACACAGATGTGTATATATATACACATACACACATGTGTGTATACACATATGCACACATTTATGTATATATACATACATACACACATGTGTATATATACATATATATACACACATACATGTGTGTATATATACACACATATACACACCATACATATACACATACAAGTGTGTATCCATGTATACACATATACATATATGTGTATATATATACACACATTTGTGTATATATATACACATGTGTATATATACACACATATACACACACCATACATGTGTGTATATATATAGACATATACACACATATACACACACCATACATGTGTGTATATATACACACATGTATGTATGTATATATACACATATGTGTACATACACACATACATGTATGTATATATACACACATGTGTATATATACACATGTATATACACACATGCATATATACACACATGTGGATATATACACATGTATATATATACATCCTTATAGAAATATAATATACATCTTTATAGTCACGGATCCCACAAAATATTAAATTTGGTTTTCTAAAAATTGGAATTCCCATTTCACTTATTTTGAAATTCCAATTCCACCTATTTAGGTGGAAGATGATATTCCCATTTTGGGGGTAAAATGAGAATTTTGGAATTCCAATTCCATTTTTTCTCCAAAGACCCAAACATGGAATTTGGCATTATCCAGAATTAGATAATGCCAATTCCTGTCATATTCCAGGAAACAAACGGGTCCAATCAACAAAGTGAATACCATGTTGAATTACTTTGATTTTCTTGAAATATGTTCCCTCTAAAACAACTGAACCTGCAGGTCACAAATTTTAACAATATAAATTTAAACAAACTAAATTTGAAATTTGTTAAAAGGTTAAAATTTTAGATTTACAAATTGAGTTCAATATATTGATGTAAAGCATATAAACCTATGGAGAAAAAGATTCCATCACTTTCTTCAGGTTCAAGTAACTTCATCCTCTCTGCAATACAACACAGTAAATAATAACCAACTCCTTCTACATTTCCATGCTTAGCAATCACTGCAAAGACATCTCCTACACAATATATATATACAAGTGAGATCTTAAAATTTACTTAGTTCAATCTATAGATCTACCTATCTATCTATATATGCAGCTCAATGGACCATATAATGTGAAATATGTACTTACCAATTTTGACCAATCCTGAGATATGATCGTAATCAGTAGAAATCAAAGGAACGTCATCAAATTTTTCATCTTCATCTCTATCAGATGTATGAGTAAAAACTAGTGGCACTAAATTCCATGCACCTACATATCCATAGTCTTGATTGATGCATTCCTCATAATTTTCAGCAATGCAGTAACAACAAAAGCATGAGTAGTCCCTACGTCCAATTGCAATAATTCAAACTCATAATTGAATGCAAAGATCATGTGTTTTCTATCCTCTTGAAACCATGCATGATTTTTCTATCCACACCTAAACAAATATATATATAATATATTCTATAAATATAATTTGAATAAAGAATATGTAAAAATTTAAACACAAGCACGAGTAAATATATATATCGTGTACACATGAATAATTTAAAAATGTGTGCATACCTTTTATCTCCCAAAATTTTCTATGTGGTACCGCTTGAGTCATTCCTGATGATGTGTCATTCTCATTTGGTGTGAAATGCGTCTTGCACCATTCAAAAACATCATATGCATTTTTTATATGAACTCCCTTATAATTCATTTGATACTTTCGTAGAGCACGTTTGATGCAAGCTCCAGCACCATCATGTCCACCTTTTATATGTCCACTCTCAAAGAAACTCTAGACATGTGGTATGTTTTCATTACGATGATATCTACATAGTGCATAAAATGGTCTGGATGATTTGAAGTGTACAACACATCCACCTGACCAAACATAATGTTTATCAATTTATATACCTCTTTCTTTCAAATTATCAAAAAACATCTTGAATCAGTGTTCTACATAATGAATGTCATGCTCTCTATCATCACTTATATAAAAATAATATTCCTTCTTGATGATCCGTACTTCAAATGTGCTTTGAATACCATCCAAATCTAATTGTGTGTGTCGATAACACACATGTACCATAATAGTAATTTTCTTTGAAAAATAGTATTCTGATTGAATTGACTTTTGATGAATAAAGGAATAGTTTTCTGTGAAATCAACAATTGATACAATAGTTCCAAGTGGGAAATTGTCTCCCAGTGTTTGGAATTGTTGTGCTCGCCACTTTGCAAAAAAAACATGTTGAATGTAGGGTTAAATCAATTTTTTAAATTTATCCATAAATACTCCAACATTTATCTCCTCTTCAACATGTTCTAACCTTTTGAATTCTTTCCCAAATTTTGTTTCATTCTTTACATATTTGTAACTCTTACAATTTACCATCTTTGTTACATCAATGTTTTCATTTTTCAAAGGAAAAAGAGTCAAATTAGCACATGTTTGACATATTCCTTTTATGAAATTTATTTGTCCAACTGTATCATCTCTTTTGTAACATAAAATGGATGAGATGAACTCACTTTGTCTACTAGGATGAGCATTTTCAAAACCATAACTATCTTCTATAAAATTTCAAAAAACTTGATAGTGAAGATCAAATTCAATATGATAACGACAACAACAAGTTTCAAACACTTTGTTTGTCCTAATAATATGACTTAAATCTTTCAAACAATGTTTTCCCAATCTTTATATTAGAATTTGAATTACAAAATGACACATAAATTTCATGTTGTGTTGTGTCCAACCAATGTTTCGTATGATATTCATATTGATTAGCTGAAATTCTATGTCTGATAACATCTCTACTGTTTGATGAATGACGTGTATTATCATTCCAAAATCATGTGACCAAATTCTTGATTCCTCCATCAATCCTATCAAAATGAGGAGCTCTACACATGATTTCCCAATTACCTTCCAAGGTGCTATATCCAAAAATATTCTCCTATTAACATATCGTGATATTATTTTCCTACTAAAACCAATCCGAGATGAAACTGAAGATACTTCTCTTTTTCGGAGCATAGTGTTACCTACAATGGATGTCAACATAATTTTTCTTGTAATGGTATTATATTTAGTTCAAGATCACTTCCCTACCTAGTTCAAACCTTTCCTAAGATTTTCAATCATATCAATTTGCATATCAACAATTTTTCTCTTCTTTGATGTTGTGTCCATAACCAATAATTTTAATGCCCCTTCCAACTTTTTGTTTATAAGTACAACTGAAAGCAATTGGGCTTGTTAAAGTGTTTCAAAATTATCAAATTTAGCCAATATTTCTCTTGCTATCATATTCATTGACATTTTCTTCTAGCAAGACTTAAGGGTTGAACATTAGCAAGTGATCTGAAATTCTTCACATCCATTGTAAGTAAATATCTAAGTTTCTATAATTAATATTTCTCTTTATAATTTGAGCTAAATTTACAAGTTCATCTATACTAGTAGAAGCATGTGATCCTGACCCTTCTCCAACATCAATTTCTTGAGATTCCATAGAGAGTGATCCCGACCCTTCTTCAATGTGAAATTTTTTGATTTGACTTGACCCTCCTACTTTAGCTTGTTCTTCACCTTCTTTAGTTTTATGATAATATGCCAATGTAGCTTCACGATTTCTTTATTCGGTACCATGTGACCTTTTTCTAGAAGATTTACTTTGTCTTCCCTTCTTTTTCCCCATCTCTTCTCTCCAAAAAATGTCTTCCAAAACATCAAAAATAAAAATTCTCTTCTTCAAAAAAATACTTTGATCTAATATTTCTCCTCTCCAAAATTATGCCTTTGAAAAAAATAGAAATAGCAATCCTTCTCCAAAAATGTCTTCGTAAAAATTGATCAATAATAGAAAAAATAAATTTAACATATTGCAATTCGGTAAAAAAGGAAAGAAAAAACTTTACATTTATACCATTCTAAATTAAAAAAAAAAAACAAATTCATAACTAGCCGACCTAGTTTGCGTGAAGTAGGTTGGGTGAAATTCCGGCAGGGTGTTTCTCGCAATAATTTTCACATGGGGATCTTCACGCAAAGACCCTTCGCACGAAGACCCTCATATGCCTTCACATGAAGGTGTGCTTTGCTCGAAGACCCCTAAATTGAAATTTTTCCCTCAGAAAAAAGAAAACTCTAAAAAAATAGCCTTTCAAGGCCTGGGACAAGGACAAAACAAGATGCTTTTATGAAACACATGATGTCAAATGATACTATTTGGAACAAGCTTTCTAATGAATATAATTTTAATATATATTGAGTTCATTGTCACTTTCAAATATTACTTTAACTAAACATAGGTCGTTTGGTCATTCAACAACCTGTCTCTTCAAGGCTTCGGGAAAAATAGTAAATTACAATTTTTTTTTATGAAAAATATGTAGGAAAAGAGTATGTGTATCACCTTTCTATAAAAAGAAAAATAAAAAATGAATTTTGATATATACAAATCAAGTTAGAGCGATCCAAGTGACATTATGTCTAAATTACAGTTATTGTCACTTTAGAACTTAATAAACTATAAAATATTGACCCAAAATGAATGAAACCAATTGCATCTTTTATATATTGAAGTTATAAATATAATTTCGAAATAATTACATCATTATCATATTTTAAAAAAATTTTATGCTAATCCAAGTGACACTCACTTCTTAAAAACATAATTTTTTTATACAAACCGCTTTTCAAAGGAGAAGGAAAAATGAATTTATATGAATTTTAATTTTTTTTTAAAATATATATTTAGAAACCAGAAAGAAAATTCTAAAATACTCTAGTTTACATCATCATCAAATTCCTAATATTTATGCGGCAACATGTGTTCGAAAATGAATTTCTTTTTTTTCAAAATGTTGATCTTTGTTATAAAGTTGGCCAAAAAGTGGGACACACTACTGTGGGACTACCCATGAACATTTAAATGTAGTCTATATTGATGAATGCACTTGACTTGTTTATTGTATATATGTAGAATCAACGAAGTTTCACTGAACTAATGAATGCACCAGACACTGCTGATGTTTAGGAGAGGGAGGAGGTAACATGTTTTCATATTTACTTTCAATTGCATTCTTGTTTGTTCAAAATATTTTAGAAATCATGTTCCTCTATTAGTATGTCATTTTCTATGACTTTCATACAAGAATTGGTCATAGCTGCCTCAGATGAGGTGAATCCTCATATGAGTATAGTAGAGCCATATGAGATTATGGTATGTATTTGTTCTATATACATGTTAAACATTTTTGTTTAGAGATGAGTACATGCATTTGTAGTTTTATAACTTGATTGTCAACAACTTTGGGTCATTAACTTGCATGTGCCTTATCATTTACCTATTACAGCTCCCTTCTCCACTTCCTAGGGATCCCTTTCCTAGCACAAGAGATCCAGCTGAGCCTTTGGTATGCATTTGTATTATCTAGTGTATAAAGTTTTTGCATTATCTAGTATTTGTCGACTATAATATCTTTTCTATTTTACCATACAGGAAAAGGTTTGAACTGATTCATCAATGGTTTTGGCTCCCTCAAGCACAGGAGTTCCAACTCATGTTGTGGTATGCATTTTATTTTTAGTCCATGCATTTTTTATTTTTTAGTATTTCTTGTTTATAACATGTATTTTTTATTATTTATACGTGTAATGAGTAAATACAAATTTATTCCTAGGACCTCACTATTTATGATCAATCCAAATTTGCCATAGATTCTTCACAAGGAGCCAGATGAGAAGAAACTTTCATATCGCAATCATTTTCCTATTATAGGACCCTTCGTGAGTGCCCGTCTTTCCTCTACCTGGCCATATTTTTAGGAGTCCCTCTCACCCACGATGGAGCCCATTTCATTTATCATTCAGCTCAAGCATAGGAGAAATAGATGAGGTAATCAATCATTTAATTGTCAACAAATTACAGCCCAATATTTATTTATTTTGATATTATTTTGAGATAAGATATATGTCTTAGCATTTGAATTGTTCTTGTGTAGAGACTTAGTGACCCAAGTGCTACTGTGAAGAAGCTCAATTTTGATGCTCCACCATAGGCATAGATATATCGAGACATTTTATAGATCTAGTTATGGTCATTGAATGACCAAATTTTTGTATATGTGTGTGTGTGTGTGTGTGTGTGTGTGTGTGACATTTGTACATTATATATATCGACCTGGACATAGTTGATGTCACTTTTTTTTTAACTCTATTATGGATTTTTCATGTACGCCATGTATTGATATGCTCTCTATTATTGTTCATTTTGATATATATGAAACTTTAAATTTGATCCTTGAATTTGTTGGTTGGATGTTTATGCCTTAAGTGTATTCTTGTTTCACATGACTTGCGTATATGGATGTGTGTTTCTATAAATTAATGTACTTGTGTGTGTACTTCATGTATATTCATGTATATGATTCATAACCTAAATTCATGTGTACGACCTACATGAATGACTGAAGTGAATTCATGTTTATGCTTCATAATGTATGTACTACATGTTTGCTTCAGGACACAAGCAATTTTATGTGTACGCTTTTTGTGCTACATATGTTCACATGTATACTTTATGATTTAAGTGAATTAATGTTTGATGTAATACATTGTATTTAGGTGTATCTTTCATTCTCTATATGTATGCACTCCATGAATTAAGTAAATTTATGAATTTAGGTGTATCTTTCATGCTCTACTTGTATAATGATGAAATACATGCAATAATGCAAATATTTGACAAAAATTTCTTAAGGCTTTATTGAATGTGTTATATAAGATTTCTTTAATAAATGTTTTATCCACTTCCTTCATATTTATTCAATTAAAATGCATAACCCCATTTAGCTTTGAATCTCACTGAGAATAAATTAATAAATAATTAACTCTTAATGACATAAAAGGGAAAATGTTTTGAATGTGAGATTTTGTTTCTGAAAGTATTCCAAAACCACATAAATGAGTACCTTTGTCATGGGCTATAGTGATGTAACACACCTAGGCTTTCTCTCTACCCTATTCTTCTCTACGGTCTCCTTAGGCCAACTCTCTGACCTAGTAGGGTTCTACAACCAACCCTACACTCCTTACGTATCTTCACACAAGATCCTAACCTTTCACCTAGTGTACACCAATGAACTAATCAAGAATGCTCCACTCTGCAACACAAGCTAACTAGGTCTTTCCTAGTCTCAATCTTCAACAATTGCATCAATTCCTCTTAGGAATTATCTCCATGGAAGGATAGGTCAACAAGACCTCCACTGGTTCCATTTGAACTCTTGCATACACCATTCACAAACACACTGAAATTGAGTGCTTCAAAATGCATCTTTCTCACCCTAAATAGGGCTACAAGCCAATTAGGCCTTTTTCTAGCCTTTTTGAGTTTATCTTGAAATTTTCCCACACAAGCCTCCAAAAGGGTTTATGATTCAAACACCATTTATTGAGGACCTTGAGATTTCCAAGATCTCCAATCCTCAAGCTGTCCATACAACCCTTCCTACAATCATGCCTAAAAATTAGGGTTTTAGGGCTTATTGACAGTCTGAGAAAATGAGCGTTCTTTCAACACAAAAAATAACTCCTCTAACCTTTTACTTCAACTTGGGGGTCCTTCACATATTACTCTATCCCTCCATGAGATTTTTTTGAAGCCATCAATGCATTCAACCCTCCTTACAACATTTGCAATGTATCTCAGTCCCTAGCCATGCACAACAGGCTTGCCTAGGGCATCATTGCAAAAAATAGTAAAACCACTTTCTTGGGCCCCTACTTCTCTAAAAATAATGTACATGGAGTCCCCTCACCCATGCAAAGAGCCTGTATAGAACCTACAGTGGCAAGTTGAGTTAAGACTCTATTTGTCCAACCTGCCTGGTTCAGACTAGCGACAGGGCAAAACACAAAGAATTTAACTAAACCAATGCAAATTGCTCTGAAAATTGCACACACAGACAATATTGTTTATTCAAATTGTTCACCAACCTTTCTTACAGGTCAAGGAAGGCCTCTTATATTTGTCCCCATCCCTAATCTGATAGTTTCAAATAGTTACAATAACCATTTGAGCGAAAATGCTCTTCTTGCATAATTTGTTGTCAATGTTGTCAATGACAACATTGACAATTTTGACAACTTTCCATAATATTTGGAAATCAACTCTAAACCTTAATCTAAGACCATGAACATATCATAATAGACTTAGGTAGAGCATGCCTACCTCCCTTAGGTCCTAAAACACTTTCTTTCTAAATTTGACCCCTATGTGCTTGATTCACACCATTGCCACAACAATGGCAATTTGGGTCCACCCTGACACTTGTCTCCTAAAAGACCAAATAAATTTGTAAATACCTTCCCTAAAGACCTAACACACACCTTAGGACACCTCTATTCCTATTATTCAACTAGTGGTCTGGCTAGAACCACTACAAGCCAAAAGAACTCTAGAAGCCCTAGGTCACCAAAGAGCCTTACCTAGGTCCTCCTGCACCATACTCCCCCACAAAGGGAAATTCAAGTCACTCCTATAAAAAATAAAGAGTTAGGAATGCCCAGCTTCTTGAAGTCAGATTCTGCAATCCATGAAGCCTCTGATTCAGGTCTATCTTTCCACTTGATAAGGTGTTCCATATACACCTTGTGTCTAGTTGTCTTTTGCACTCTTGAATCCAAAACTCCCTCAGCTGTCAATTTTTGTTTGGTAGACACCACATTTGGGTCTACATCACTCTTAACTCCTTGATTATGTTGATTGATCTCAATCAATGGACCTTTAAACTGAACTAGGTCCTGCACATTGAAAGTAGAAGAGATACTCAAATCAGAAGGTAAGTCTATCTTGTAGGCATTAGCCCCATATTTAGCTAGGACTTTGCATGGTCCTACTCTCTTCATCTACAAATTAGTAGGGAATCCCTTCTGAATTCTTGACTTGTTCAAATGAACCATGACATAGTCTCCTACTTGAAATTGGATATCTTTCCTCTTCTCATCCACTTTGCCCTTCAATTTTTGTTGACTGTCATGTATAGTTTTCTTGACCTTCTCTTGGATCTCCTTCATAGTGTGGGTGAAGTCCTCAGCATGCCCACTCTTGTACTCCATTCCTCCAAGATCCCTAAGCTCAAAAACTCCCCTAGGATGTATCCCATAGACTATTTCAAATGGGCTTCTCTATGTCATCCTGTTCCTACTATCATTATAGGCATACTCTTCCTGAGGTATGACTACATCCCATGTTTGACCATATTCCTTGGTTAGGCACCTCAATAGGTTACCCAAAACCCTGTTTACCACCTCAGTTTGACCATCATTCTGCGGATGGTATGTTGATCCAAAAGATAAGTTTGTACCCAATCAGTTCCATAATGTTTTCCAAAAATGGCTCATGAACTTAACATCCCTATCAGATACAATGATTAAGGGTGGTCAATGAATCCTTACAACTTATTTGAAGAACAGATAAGCTATGTGACTAGCATCACCAGTAGTCTTGCATGGAATGAAATGCTCCATCTTGCTAAATCTGTCAACTACTACATATATACTATCATAGCCTTGCTTAGTCTTTGGTAGACCCACTATGAATTCCATGCTCACACACTCCCATGGTCTGTTTGGGATAGGTAGGGGTTGATACAAGCCTACATTGCTACTACCCCCCTTTGCCTTCATGCATACTACACACTATTCCACATATTTAATGACATCCTTTGTCAACTTAGGCCAATGATAAAACCTTTGTACTAACTCAAAGGTCTTGTTTACACCAAAGTGTCCACTCATGGATCCATTATGCTTCTCTTGTATGAGATTCATTCTCATGGAACCCCTTGGCACACATAACTAGTTTCCTCTGAATAACAGTCCATTCTGCAATGTGAACTCAGAGAATTTACTATGGAAGTGGTTCTAAAAATCATGGCACACTTGATATGCCTCACCAAAATCTTCATCTTCTTGATAGAGGTCCTTAAAACTCTCTATGCCTATACTGTTCAACTGGACTTCTTGGACTGTCAAGAGTCTCCTACTTAGTGCATCAGCAACCTTATTCAACTGACTTTTCTTATGCTTGATGGTAAATGTAAAGGCTTGGAGATATTCCATCCATTTTAGATGCCTATTACTCAAATTCTCTTGTGTATTGATGTAGCTAAGGGCCTGGTTGTCAGTAAACACCACAAATTCCTTAGGTAAAAGATAGTGTCTCCATTTTCTTAATGACTGCACTAGAGCATATAATTCTAGGTCATAAGAAGAGTATTTCTTCTTAGCTTCATTTAGATTCTCACTAAAGAAGTCCACTGGTCTACCCTCTTGACTTAACACACCTCCTACTGCTATGCCACTTGCATCACATTCAATGGTGAATAACTTATCAAAACTAGGCAATGTTAGGATAGGTTGTGTAGCTACTTTCCTTTTCAACATTTCAAATGAATTCCCAGCTTCTAAGTTCCATCTAAAATTAGCCTTACCTCCACCCTTAATAGTCTCCAACAATGGTGCACATATACCACTAAAATTTCTAATTAATTTCCTATAAAATTGAGCTAGGCCATGGAAACTCCTTACCTCAGTTGCTATTGTAGGTGGTGGCCAATTTAGTATAGCTGACACCTTGTCGTGGTCCATCTTCAAGGATCCCTTGGATATCACAAATCCCAAGTAGACAAGGTCTTTCTTGAGAAACTCACACTTCTCCAAATTAATGGCTAGTTTCTCTTCATGCAACTTCTTCAACACTGATTCAACATGCTTGATGTGGTCTTCCTTTGTTCTGGTATAGATCAATATATCATCAAGATATACCACCACAAACTTACCTGTGAAGTCCTTAAGCACTTCATTCTTGAGCCTCATGAATGTGCTAGGAGAATTTGTGAGGCCAAATGGCATCACAAGCCATTCATACAACCCATCAGTTGTTTTGAATGTTGTCTTCCACTCATCTCCCTCCTTGACCCTTATCTGATGGTAACCACTTTTCAAATCCAACTTGGTAAAGTACATTACCCCTCCAATCCAATCCATAAGATCTTCTATCCTACATATTGGAAATATGTATCTTATGGTGATCCTATTAATTTCCCTTGAATTAGTACATAGCCTCTATTTTCCACCTTTCTTTGATGCTAACACCACAGGGACTGCACATGGGCTGATACTCCTTTTAATCAAGCCTTGATCCAATAATTCTTGGACTTGTCTAGCTACCTCTAAATTTTGGTCAGGGGTTAGCTTATAAGCTGCTTTATTAGGTAATGAGGCACCAGGTATAAATTCAATTTGATGACTAATCACTCTCTTAGGAGGAAAAGTTGCAGGAGTCCCATCACTGACTATATCACTGTATTTGTCAAGTAGAGTTTGAATCTCCTTGGGTATTGTCTCCTTAACTATCTTTTCTTCCTCCTTGGGTTTTAACACAATGGCATACCCGGCACTTGCTTCTTCCTTGATGTCTTTTATGAACTCCTTCCCACTACAGAATAACACAGTAGGAATCTTAGACTGTGGCTCTTCATCCTCCAATAAAGACTATATTTTAAATGTCTTTCCATTCTTCTTAAAGGATATGGAATTCTCCTTTCCATGATACACTACCTCTCTATCATATTTCCAGGGTCTTCCTAACAATAAGTGGCAATCATCCATTGGTAGGATGTCACAAAGTAGTTTATCCTTGTAGCCTGCTATAGAGAACTCTACCCATTTTTTCTCATTTACTAACACACTCTATCCCTTATTAAGCCAAGTCACCTTGTAAGGGATCACATGGGGTATCTTGGTTAATTTTAGCTTAGTAACTACCTCCTCTGATATTATATTATCAGTAGATCCATAGTCTACTATCACCTTGTAGACTTTTCCAAGGATCTTACATCTGATCCTAAATAATGCCCTCCTTTGATTAGGCTCATCCTTCACTGGCTGCCTAATTAATACCCTTCTAAACATCGGGTTCTCACCCATCTCAGAGTCTATATGATCAACATCAGGTGCCTTGACACTAGAAGTGTCTTCTTGAACATAAGCTACCCTCTTGTCACTATTGGATGCAGTAGGATTATCAGGACACCTATACACTAGATGACCAATCTTTCCACAATTATAGCATTTCATATTTGAAAAATAGGAGTTGCTTCTAACTCCTCTTCCTCTATTGGATCCACTATGATTACCTCTGCCTTTTCCATAACCACCTCTTGGTGTGGATTCATTGGTGTGCTCTGTCAATCTGTTTTCACCTTGGCTTCTTTATTCACTGCCTCTGCCTTGGTAACCTCCTCTCTGTCCTCTTTGGTCTCATCCTCTACCTCTACCTTTCAGAATAGAGTCACCATTCTTTCTATTCTTCTCTTCAACCTTGAGAGCTAGCTGTTGACATCTCTGAATAGTAGTGGGAGTCCACAAGCTAATCTCTTATTGGATGTTCCACTTCAAACAACCTAGATACCTAGCCACTCTGATTGGCTCTTCTTCTTGTTTCTTTGACCTAAGATAGAGTATTTTAAATTCCTCTATATAGGAGGCTACATCCATATATTTCTTCTTCAATCCTTGTCTCCTTCTATGGAGTTGGATCTCATAATGTTCTGGTAAAAATTTCTCTTTCATCTTAGTTACCATTGCTTGCCAATTTACTATAGGTTGCTTCCCAAGTCTGACTCTCTCATCTTGTAGGTACTTCCACCATGTTAGGGCTGATCCCCTAAGCCTTGACTTAGCCACCTTAATGTTTTGTGCATCTATTATTCCTTCACACTCAAAGTGATTCTCCATCCCTTCAATCCAATCTAACACTATTTCAATGTCCATTTTTCCACTAAACAATGGAATACCTTCTAAGGATTTACCACCCAATGCCTTGATGGCTTTCAAGAATGGTTCCTCTACTATCACAGGGTCTAGTTCAAGGATAATATCATCCTCTTCAACCTTCTACTTCCCTCTATCACTCGTTTCACCTTCTCTACCTTGGTCTCTTGCATCCACTACTTCTTGTAGTTTTATCTTCATCTCTGCTAGGGCCTCTTCAAGGAGTCTATTCTTCTCCTTTTTCTCATCCATGTCCCTAGATAACTCTACATTTGTTACCATGTCTATGGAACCACAAGATTCCACCTCTGACATATACAATCCCAAATCTTTTGGGGCTCTAATACCACTCTGATGTAACACACCTAGGCTTGCTCTCTACCCTATTCTTCTCTAGAGTATCCTTAGGCCAACTCTCTAACCTATTAGGGTTCTACAACCAAACCTACACTCCTTAGGTATCTTCACACAAGATCCTAACCTTTCACCTAGTGTACACCAATGAACTGATCAAGAATTCTCCACTCTGCAGCACAAGCTAACTAGGTCTTTCCTAGTTTCAATCTTCAACAATTGCATCAATTCCTCTTAGGACTTAGGTCCATGGAAGGATAGTTCAACAAGACCTCCACTAGTTCCATTTGAACCCCTACATACACCATTCACAAACACACTGAAATTGAGTGCTTCAAAATGCACATTTCTCACCCCAAATAGGGCTACAAGCCAATTAGACCTTTTTCTAGCCTTTTTGAGTTTATCTTGAAATTTTCCCACACAAGCCTCCAAAAGGGTTTATGATTCAAACACACTTTATTGAGGAGCTTTATATTTCCAAGATCTCCAATCCTCAAGCTATCTGTACAACCCTTCCTACAATCATGCCTAAAAATCAGGTTTTTAGGGCTTATTAATAGTTTGAACAAATGAGTGTTCTTTCAACACACAAAATAACTCCTCCAACCTTTTCCTTCAACTTGGGGGTCCTTCACATATTAATCTATCCCTCCATGAGCTTTGGTTGAAGCCATCAATGCATTCAACCCTCCTTACAACATTTGCAATGTATCTCAGTCCCTAGCCATGCACATCAGGCTCGCCTAGGGCATCATTGCAAAAAATAGTAAAACCACTTTCTTGGGCCCCTCCTTCTGTACAAATAATGTACATGGAGTCTCCTTACCCATGACAAGAATTTAACTAAATGAATGCAAAAGATTCAACTTAACAAAAGAACCCCACACAGAATCTTAGGTTAACCTACTCTACATTAATCAACAGTTACAGAATGAATTCTAATCCATCTAATTACTGAAATCAAGAAAATTCACTAAATTGCTCTTAAAATTGCACATGCAAAAAATATTGTATATTCAAATTGTTCACAAACCTTTCTTACAGGTCAAGGAAGGCCTCTTATACTTGTCCCCATCCCTAATCTGATGGTTTCAGATAGTTACAATAACCATTTGAGCGAAAATGCTCTTCTTGCATAATTTGTTGTCAATGTTATCAATGACAACATTGACAATTTTGACAACTTTCCACAATATTTGGAAATCCAGTCTAAAGCTTGTTCTAAGACCATGAACATATCATAATACACTTAGGTAGACCATGCATACCTCCCTTAGGTCCTAAAACACTTTCTTTCTAAATTTGACCCCTATGTGCTTGATTCACACGATTACCACAACATTGGCAATTTGGGTCCACCTTGACACTTGTCTCCTAAAAGACCAAATAAACTTGTAAAGACCTTCCCTAAAGACCTAACACACACCTTAGGACACCTCTATTCCTATTATTCAACTAGTGGTTTGGCTAGAACCACTACAAGCCAAAAGAACTCTAGAAGCCCTAGGTCACCAAAGAGTCTTACCTAGGTGCTCCTGCACCATACAGAGTCAAACATACAACCATAATAGAATCCATATGAAAAAAAAACTCAACTAGTAAGATTTCAATATGTCTATTCCTTGCGTCAATAAATCTACTTAAATGGTTCATTAATTTGACACCTAGTGACCCTAGAGGGTAATTGTGCCAAAGATATGAAAAACTATTTTAATGAATAGATGGGATGAAACCATCATACATATTGTCAATTTGGATCCTAGGGAACATGATCCAATAGCCCAACCATTCCTATTAGGGTACAATTGCAAAAACTCATAGAATTACAAGAAAAACTCATCTGTATAGAACACCTTTTATAGTTTTACTTCCAAATCTCCCAAAGGTCCTTGGAAATTAATTATATGATCAAAGAATGATAGTTGGGACAACACTTTTCCCAAAAGGAAAAGTCTTGAAAACATTATCGGAGACCTTACTTCCCTCCCATAGCATCAAGAATATTCTGACGCATATCGGACCGAAGTGTTCCCAAGGTGCACTAAGCCAAATTGGGCAGTGATTTTTGGAGACACATATCTTGGACCTCGTGAGAGATATCAGAGATCCATGAAGTGAAAAAGGAACATATTGGGAATCCCTACAGTCATGTATCTCATTTATAAGATATTCCACTCAGATTCCATTTGGTGACCCGATCTCGGTTGGTGCAAAAAGTTGCATTATTGCTTAGTTGAAAGTTGCTTACTTGTGAATCTTTCAACCATTCATCATGGGATCAAACTGTCAAATTCATAAGAATTAGTTGGCCAAGTAAACACTAGGGGAGACCTTTTTTGACTTGAAAAGCATCAAGAATGTTTTCGGCACAAGTCAGACCAAAGTGTTCCCAAGGTGCATTAAGCCAAATTGGGCAGAGATTTTTGGAGAGCCATATCTCAGACCTCATAAGAGATATTAGAGATCTATGAAGTGTAAAAGGACCATCTTAGGAATTCATACAAGCATGTATCTCAGTTATGGGAGATTCCACTTGGGTTCCATTTGGCGACCCGATCTCGGTTGGTGCAAAAAGTTGCATTGTTGCTCAGTTGAAAGTTACTCAATGGTGCATCTTTCAAACTGTTTATCGTGGGATCAAACCATCAGATCCATCAGATCAAGTTGGTTGGGTAAACACTAGGGGAGACCTTTTTTTTCTTGCAAAACATCAAGAACATTCTAGCACATATCAGACCGAAGTGTTCCCAAGGTCCACTAAGCCGAATTGGGCAGCGATTTTTGGAGAGCCATACCTCAGACCTCGTGAGAGATATCAAAGATCCATGAAGTGCACAAGCACCAAATTGGGAAGGCCTACAAGAACTTAGCTCATTTATGGGAGATTCCACCCAGATTCTATTTGGCGACCCGATCTCGGTTGGTGCAAAAAGTTGCATTATTTCTTAGTTGAAAGTTACTCAATAGTGCATCTTTGAAATTGTTCATCATGGGATCAAATCATTAGCTCCATCAGCTCCAGTTGGCCAGGTAAACACTAGGGGAGACCTTTAATTTCTTGTGAAGCATCAAGAACATTTTGGCGCAAGTCAAACCGAAATGTTCCCAAGGTGCACTAAGCCAAATTGGGTAGCGATGTTTGGAGAACCATATCTCAGACCTCGTGAGAGACATCAGAGATCTGTGAAGTGCAAAGGACCATCTTGGGAAGGCCTACAAGCATGTATCCTAGTTCTGGGAAATTCCACTTGGATTCCATTTGGTGACCCAATCTCGGTTGGTGCAAAAAGTTGCATTGTTGCTCAGTTGAAAGTTTCTCAATGGTGCATCTTTCAAAATATTTGTCGTGGGACCAAACCATTAGCTCCATCAGCTCCAGTTGGCTAGGTAAATGCTATGGGAGACCTTTTTTTTCTTGCGAAGCATCAAGAATGTTCCGACGCAAGTTAGACCAAAGTGTTCCCAAGGTACACTAATCCAAATTGGGCAGCAATTTTTGGAGAGCCATATCTCAGACCTCGTGAGAGATATCAGAGATCCATGAAGTGCCCAAGAGTGTGAGGGAATTGAGAGATTGGGGTGTTGGGTGTGATATAAAACCACAAAACCTTTAGAATTAGTTTTCTTCATCATCAAGTCATCCACTACATGAACCATTATTACAATTTAGAGAAACATGATATCATCTACATGAACCATTATTACAATTGAGAGAACATGATATCCACTACACATGAACCATTATTATAATTTAGAGAAACATAAGATATCCACTACATGAGCCATTGTTATAATTGTAATGAATTATAATTCACTGATACGATCTTAGTTAAATGGTACACAGTAAACTATACAAAATGTGCCCCCTCAGTATATACAAATAAACCCATGGCCACTTTTATATACAATTTGATCTTCTTTCAATATACAAAATGTGGTCTCAAAATATGCATGTAGACCACTTTATAGTCATTTATATTTACAAAAAAGCTAAGTTAGATTGTTTCACAAAATTTATATACAAAATTGTCAAAATAATTCTACCATTTTGTAGAATGATTCTTCACGATGGCCCAAAATTAATTGAGTGAAACTTATGGATCAGCTCTAACCCTTATTGTGTCAAGTATTGCCTCGTGTTCAGATGCACAAATTTTCCATAAATTATTCTTATGATGTCTACCAGTATACTTTAAAATTTCAATATTTGTTGCAACAAGAAGGCTTGAGTAATGCAAAATATATCTGTGTCTCATAGTCCTGAAAAAACTACTTCTTGGATTTTTGGATAGGGTACCTGCATTTCATAGAAGCATAAATTAATACAAAATTCAATATATAAAGTGTAATAGATGTTAGGAATGGGAACACTGGGGGGGTGAATCAGTGCTCAACAATTTATTATATTTCAACAACTTGAAACTTAGCCCAATAAATAGATAACAAATTTAATAAGCATATCAACCATAACACATAACACAAGATATGTTTATGGGGAAACCTTGATAAGAGGAAAACCCTCGTGGGAAGTAGTACCCACAAATAATTACACTAGTCTTATGAACTTGTTAGAGTTCCTTTGCCCTGTTAAGAGCAGTCATTACAATGATGAGTACAATGACCCTGTTAGGAGTCTTTTACAAACCCTATTAAAGGTGGATGGCACACTGCTAGAGCTCACTTCTTAATAAGAAGAAGGATACAACCTCCTGAGAATAGATACAGACAATATCTGAAAGGTGAACTGTTGTTATGACATTGCTGTCTGATTAGTTTCGTTTGTGCATTGATGCTCTAACCTCTTTTAGAGTTCTATCTCATACTAATTTCATACATAGTTCTCTTCTTCACATATTTTTTCTCTTCTATCTTTGTACTTCATTCCAATACAAAAATGTATATCAAGTATATATACATGCATTAATAGATGCAACCGAAACTAAAACTTAGTCGACCCAAAATCAACATTCACAACGCTTCCAAATTAATTGTCTTAAACGTATTTACATGAGTGGTAAAAACATGATTAAAAAAATTTACAATAGGCACATAGCCATTATAAAACAAATTAATACATGCTAATCAAAAACTGTAGTCGGCTCCATGCTTTGTTCTGTTGAACTGCTAGTGGCACTTAGACTTGTTGTAACTTCACCATATTGTCATATCTGACCATGTGTGTTTAGACTAAGCATAAAAACACATCCAAAATCTTAATTCCAAAGGTGCATACCATAACTCACTCGTACACACATGCATTGGTACTCTGATCAATGATATATCTCTGTTGTGCTCTGTCTTCTATACTTAGCCGATTTTGATCTTCAAAGTTTGTGAACTGACTATCAAAACTCCATATGACTTTGTTGCCATAATGAAAACACAAAAATAGTCATATAATCTCAGTAAAGTCAAATTTCCAACAATCTCCCCCTTAGTCATTAATGGCAACAAAGGAATGTGGCCAAGTTACTAAACTTTGACTTAACACAAAAACTTCAAGTATACTGATATTTTCTCCTTATATTGTATATCATATCTTCAGATATATACACAATACTCCTTTATCTGCTATACTCCCCCTTTGAAATTAATGACAAAGTTGTCAAAAAAGAAGATTCTCAAAGTACTTACTCAGAGTACACATCTGGATATGCAATCTGAAGGTTTTTGACTTCTTGCTGCCAAAACACCTAGAGTGCATCTACAGTCTGAAGATGCGCACATAGTGCATAGGTGAGTTTCTCCATCTTTACCAGATCTGTGCAGGGGCCTTGATCATATATAGCAATGGTGGCATCAATATGCTTGATATTCTGATTCAATATGTCTAAGAATGATGCAAGAGCATTTATTAACTATGTTTGCCTTGTCCTTATCTTTGCAATTTCTATCTTAGCTTTTTCTATCTTGTCTAACTTCCCTTGATAAATTTTGTTGAAAAAACTGATGGTTTGAGAAGGGTCTTCAACTGATTTACTTATTACTGCAATCAATTTTTCCTCTTCCTCAATCTTCTTGTTGTATTCTGAAGTGAGTTTGTTTTTGTCCATGCAGTTTGCTATCAACTTTCTACCTTTAGCTGCTAACTCTTTCAGAATGGCCTGACCAATCTTTAGTGAATTAAGATCTAAGGAGAAGTTCTTATTTATCTCATCAAATATTTTCTTATTATACTTATCTTCTGCAAATTTTTTTCACTGAGTCTACTAGACTTTTAAGTTTTTCTTTGAAGCTTGATAGGATACTATTGACATCATCAAATGATTGAATATTTTCCAATTTCTTATCTGCTAGCACTAAGTTGCTCAAAATGCTGACTGAATTAAGAAAGAGAGGATTTATCATTACTTGTTTCTCTTTTGCTTTCTCCATAGCCAATACACTTACTTTGATCAAATATTCTTATCCCCGTGCATCTAGGCTTGTTGTATCAGGGGTCAAACTTGACAACAATGACATTGATGGCTTGATAGACGGAGTGAATATTGCATTATGACTCACATCCATACATTCACTCTTCATTGGGATCTCAAAAGAGAGTGGTTCTTTCAGTTTTTCCTCTTTATCATTATTTTGACCTGTTGTATCTTCACTTGGGACATCTTCTACCTCATAACCAAGTGGATGAATCCATTTAGTTCTAGGCTCAACTACTTCCATGCATGTACAATCTGTTTCTACCATAAAGCATATAGTGTCCTTGTATTTGTCAACTATGTTCTCAGGTATTCTGAACCTTTTTTGCATCTTGATTCTGAATGTCTTAATCTCCATATCCATATGATCCTTAAGAGTACTTTCAGATGTAGCTTTCAGTGAAATTTGATGCAATGTAGGTTTACTTCTATCTAGGTAAAGGTTAGAAACTTTACCAACAATGTGGAAGTACATGTATATGATTAAGGAACCAATTATGAATATTTTTATTTTTTCATGCTTGATAGCTCTAATATTCTCAATTAGTTGTGCATGCAATATCTCACAAAGGTTATAGTGAATGTTATCTCTTACTATCCTTATTGTTGCTAGAATAGTAGCTACAGATACATTATTTAGTCTACTTGCGTGCCGAAACTTGTAACCAAGTATCATAGCAATGAGTTTGATGTCTTTCTCTAGAATAGGATCAACAGTCATTCCATGCCTATCACTCCTAGAAAAGCATGCCTGCTCAACCTGTTTCTTGACATCCTTTCCAGTGGGAAGAATGGGACCATCCTTAGAGAGTCCATTCATCTTATGAATGAGATCAACTATGATGTGTACAGGGACTTCTCCAATCTAAAACAAATCATCATGAATCCTGCTAAGAAAAATCTTGATCCACTATGTTTCATAAAACTCGTGTGCATTTGCACACTCAATAATAGGGTTTCCTGAGAGATGTGAGAACTCATTCTTGAGTGAACAATCAGGGTTTGACATAGATGGCATTAGTGACATAATGTATTCAAATCCTACATATTCCTTCTTATAGTATATGTATGCATGAATGTCTTCAACATGCACGACTCCTAACGGAGTCTTGGAAAATGATCCTTCTATATCATCTAATACTGACTTGAATGGGTGCTTCTTAAATATATATCTCTTCCTTTTAGTGATATCAAATACTACTAGAGTTTCCATTACTTACTTTTTGATTTCTTAAGTAGGGTTCCACGGAAATTCTAAAATGACATGTCTGCACTAGGGTTCTGTTACAACTGCAAATCACTTGGCTAACTGAACAAAGGTAATCTTTCAACTCTTAGATTCTTAACTCTTTTGTGCTCTTCAAATGCTTGATCTCAAATGAAGAAGTGAGGATAATAGATCTTTTGGTGACTTATAAATCAAGTTACTGTAATTAATGCTCATTGCCATAACATGGGTTTCCACTGTGAATTCCACATTTAGTTCCCACCTCACTTAGAACTATGCGCTCTTACATACTGCATCAATATGTAACCAAGAACATAAAACTGAAGGCACATACTCGGAGGTGAGTATACCATCCACACATGGGTTTAGAGCTTGTGTAGCTCCCTCTATGACCATGAGGGTCATCTGTCCAGAAGTAGAAGGTGTGTCCACTATGGATGCATCTACCACTTTGTCAACACAATCATCTTTCTTTACTTCAACCCATATTTTTCCTGAATCTTCTGTATCTTTCACAAACTTGACTTCTCCACATTCTTCAAATAGAGATCATTGAGACTTATTAGGTCTTTCTTGTTTTTGTGCTCTAGATCTACAAAACCTTGAGATATGTCTAGCCTTGTTACAAGAGTGAAAAATCATTGGAGGCTTGTTGATATGATTAACCATGTTGCACTATTTAGCTGTGCATCCATTGTAATTGCATATCTGACATGTAATGTTCTTATAATTTTATTGTGGTCGATTTCTCTGATTGTACTGAGTTTGACTTCTTTGATTTTTTTGTGTCTGATTTCTTAGATTTGATCTACAATGGATAGCTCTATAAAAAAATTTATTTCATGAATAACAATAGCCATTGAAAGGTCTTACCTCTTTACAATACCTTTTCATATGTCCTTGCTTGTTACAGGCATAACAAGTATGGTTAACTGGTTTGCGTTCATCTATAGGTGGTTCTTCTTTAGCTTCTGCAAGATTCTTAGTTGTCTTTGCTTCTGTAGATTCTTCTTGTGCTTTCTTTCTTTCTTGAATTGTATTGATTTGAATTTGTGCTTCATTGTATCCAACACCAGTGGTATCACCTCTTAAATTTTTTGCATAAAGTTGTGATTTTAATAGATCAGAACTTGTGTGCAATTTCTCAGTATGATTCTTGGCTTCTATTTTCTTTAGTCTTTTCTTCAATAGTTGTCTGGGTATCATTTATCTGTTCATTCAAATCTTCAATCTTATCCTTCAGAGACATGTTTTCTTCATTCAACTTTTTGACCATTTTTCCCAAATCATTCATAGAACAATCTTTCAAATCTTTTCTTTATTTCTTGATGAGAATTTGTGAGCCATCAACTTTCAATTTTAGTTCTTCATTTTCTTTTTCAAAATTTTCAAGATCTTCAAGTGCTGCCTCAAGATTTTTCTTCAGATGTTTTACTTCTACTGAATCCATGTTCTCCTCAAGTGGTTAAACTTCTCTTAGAGGACCAGAGCTCTGATACCAATTGTTAGGAATGGGAACACTGAGAGGGGGGGGTGAATCAATGTTCAACAATTTATTATATTTCAACAACTTGAAACTTAGCCCAATAAATAGATAACAAATTTAATAAGCATATCAACCATAACACATAAAACAAGATAGGTTTATGGGGAAACCTTGATCAGAGGAAAACCCTGGTGGGAATTAGTACCCACAAATAATTGCACTAGTCTTATGAACTTGTTAGAGTTCCTTTTCCCTGTTAGGAGCAGTCATTAAAATGATGAGTATAATGACCCTGTTAGGAGTCTTTTACAAACCTCATTAAATTTATATGGCACACTGCTAGAGCTCACTGCTCAATAAGAAGAAGGCTACAACCTCTTAAGAACAGATACACACAATATTTGAAAGGTGAAATGCTATTATGACACTGTTGTCTGATCAGTTCCATTTGTATGCTGATGATCTAACCTCTTGTAGAGTTCTATCTCATACTAATTTCATACATAGTGCTCTTCTTCACATATTTCTTCTCTTCTATCTTTGTACTTCATTCCAATACAAAAATGTATATCAAGTATATATACATGCATTAATAGACGCAACCAAAACTAAAACTTAGTCGGCCCAAAATCAACATTCACAATGCTTCCAAATTAATTGGATTAAGCATGTTTACATGAGTGATAACAAAATGATTACAAACATATTACAATAGGCACATAGCCATTAAAAAACAAATTAACACATGCTAATCAAAAGCTGTAGTCGGCTCCATGCTTTGTTCTGCTGAACTACTAGTGGCACGTAGACTTGTTGTAACTTCACCATACTATCATATCTGATCATGCATGTTTAGACTAAGTATAAAAATATATCCAAAAGATTAAGTCCAAAGTTGCATACTATAACTTGATCGTACACATGTGTGCTAGTGCTTTGATCAATGGTATATCTCTGTTCTGCTCTGTCTTCTATACTTAGCCGATTTTGATCTTCAAAGTTTGTGAATTGACTGTCAAAACTCCATATGACTTTGTTGCCATAATGACGACACAAAACTAGTCATATAATCTCAGTAAATTCAACTTGCCAACAATAGAATGATGTTAAGAGGTCTCAAAGTTGTCAAACAAGAACATATTATATTTTGATAGTGTACCTTCTAAGCCATTTCCCTGTCACAACAACAGATCCTTTTGGGTACTCAATACCCTCTCCATCAATGGCTGTAGTTGTCAATTTATTTTTTCCCTCAATACAATGACACAAAAATTAATCAATCCCTTCCTCATTGTTCTCATCTGCAACAACTGCATATACATGAACTATAATTTATAGAGGGATAATTTAACACCCTAAACACTTAACCACCTAATAAAATGAGTTCAAGTAGGTTCAATAGAGTTCACCTCAAAATGAAGAATAAATTGAGAAATTACCTTGTTCATCTAGGTCATATATGTGATCAAAATCCACTGATGCATCAAACTGGCTCAATTGTAGTGCTCTAGGAAGTTGATATGTATCAAGAGGTTGCAAAGGTGTATAAGACCATTCTTCAACCCACTCTTTTGATTCCCATTCCTCCCACACAAAATTCATACAAGAAAAGAAAAAACATGCCATTAATCCAGTATAAATACCCAGTGATGCTGCATTTAAACTTCTAAATGAGTGCATGTTACTTGACCGTGTAAGTGTACAACAATCTAGATAGTTTTCAATGTTAGACTCACCTATCAACCAAAAAAATCTATTAACCATAGACTTACCTTCATTACCTGTTCCCATCATAGAGTTACACCATCGCACGATTGTTTCTGTAGTTATTAACTCTGCACCACCTTCATACTTGTTAATATTTGTAGCCTAAGTCGTATGATCATTTAGAATATCTATAATACTTTGATATTGATTAATAATAATATATTGCATATATATATATATATAACATATATTATGCAAACTTATATTATTCTAATATATGATTGATTAATGAAACATTAACAATTATGATGAATAGACATGTCCCATGAAGGGACATGTCTCTTATATCCTCTTTAACAATATAAATGAAAGAGGTATTGTTGCATTTGAAAAACACATACAATATATAACATAGAGTGGTATTACATTTGCAGCGATCTGAGAAAACTTAACATGGTATCAAAGCGAGGTTGCAAATGTAAGAAAGGTAAAAAAATTGATCAAATACCATTCATTGAATAAGACAAAGGGAGGATGTTAAACAGTAATTCCAAAGCTTAACATAAATATAATGAAGATGATCGATATGATGAAGACCATATAAACAGTGAGTACATAAATGGTTTAAGAAAGGACAACGACATGATTGGAGACATATGTGATATGTATGTATTACAATACATATGTATGAAATATATTTAAGGCGTGAGATATGAATATATCATGGAGATGTGATAGCAACCAGACAATTTCATTTAAGTAGTGATCTTGAAATGCATAGTGGTATAAATAAAAATCCATTAAAGAGTGACCATGAAAGTTAGGCATGGCTACGTTTGGAATTATAAAATGTGGTTAATGACGTTACTAAAATTTGTAGGAATGATAATATGTTGGCAATGACTATGTATCATTGATTGCGCTATGAATAAATAAATAAAACAATGGTGTTAGTATATACAAAATCAGAAATCAAAAGCTTAATTTATGACCCAAGTCGATGACATGGTTTCTGCAGTGATTTAATAAGAAGATATGATGATGATTATTAATGAATATTAACTGATTTGTTACGAAGCAAACATTAATGAAAACTCACACTGCAGGAGCCACACCACGCGTCATGCCAGTAGCATAATCATCAAAATTAATGTAAAGAAAATGGGTTTTTGATGTGTAGAGCCATGGCATGGAGGTGCTCCCTAATGTGACCATTTGCGTTGAGGATAGGATTTGTGAGTATTCTTCCATTCAGAGTGCGGTTGATGGTGCCCCAGATTTCTCTGTGAGGGAACTTTTGTGTGGTGAACAAGATCTCATCATTTCCTCAACAATGGAGGCCATCATGACAAAAACCATGACTCCTCTGGCCCTGCTCGCCATGTTTTCTGTTGTATTCATCTCTAAAATCCCTGATTTATCTGATATAACTGTTCCCATTTCAACTTATATTGATTGTGAATGCCTAATAAAATTGGATCACAATTTTGGCAGATCATCTTGAGTATCAGATATCGCAAAGTGAATCTCCACAATTATGTAGTGACCGCAGTTGATTAATGTGGTTGAAAATTTCATGAGAGTCTCCGGCAAAAGAGTTTTTGATGGGTCACTATCAGAAAACCATAGACAGGATATAGAGGAATTTAGAGATTACAGTCCCTTCAATCATTTCATGGAAAATTTCAATTGCAAATGGTATCCTTTTTGGATCGCAGTAGCATCTTCTACTTTGATACTCGGAATGTCTCAGGCATCTTTGTAGTGGAGTCTGCACTGGCCCCATAGTCCATGCTAGAGAAAGAAATGAATCCATCACTCCCAATAATTTATTTATACTTGAAACTCAGCAGTTAGTGGTAGAATTAGGGAAATGGAGGGATTCATTTCATCAATGGATAGCTTTCAGTTGCTGAGAATGTTGAGCTTTACTCCACATGGCAGAGTTAAGAACGGGAGGGCGTGGATGAACACTTCCCTCACTTATGAATATGACTGTTACTCCAACTTCAGTCATCTCAACCTGTCAGATCGTGTATTTTGTTTGATCAAGTTTAGTTTTGCATTTATTATTATCCAGTGATATTGATATGACCATGTGACGATAGTCATTCTTTACAAACTACAACACTTTCATTGTTCAATACACACCATTATTGTTGATATTTTATTGTTGTTGGTTGTCTACTCACAGATGAGAGAAGTGATGTATACTAGTGAACATGAGAGGGGAATTCACTAGGCATAGTAGATTTATTCATGTGGACTATGTAGACCGAGGAAGGGTCTAGATTTTCTGAACCCAAAATATACCCAACCATGATCTAGGCTAAAAGCACAAAAGGGATGCATACAAATAAAGTTATGATCAAAATCTCAGAGATTTTGATTACATTTGGATTGGATGCCTACTTATAATCATGATTGATCTTTGTCTTTGTCACATTTTCATTAGCGATCATTAGGACAATGATATGAGTTATGAGTCGATGTTTTGTAGTATTGATGGATATGAGGAAAGATGACAGTCCTTCTTACGGTATCAAAGAAGCATCCAAGAGTATGGATTCATTGAAGGATAATTATGATGAGAGCTGATTTATGTGTGATATTTCCTATATGGGCTCACCTTACGAAAGGAAATATTTGAAACTTAAGATAAGTATTCCATGTTTTATTATTGCACATAAATTTTGAGTTTGAAATTTATGCTATAACATTGGCTAGTAAAACCTTGTATGCTTCTATCTTTGGTATTTCTCTTTGAGATAGTTTATTTTTATGAACTATTTGTAATCTCTCTAAAATTATTTTAGGATGAATCAAGAAACATAAGAGATTGCATTCAAGGAAGAAAGAACTTGATGCTTACAATCATCGAACTAAGTTGATGTAGTTTAACAATCTATCAGAGGCAACCCTGGATGAGAAGGTCAAGAGGTTGATGCATGTACTTGAAGTTTCATATGGAAGCCAGATTATCATGAATGTTTGGTGTTTCCAAGCCTGAGGATAAATCCACAGTTTATTACATTCACTCATGTTACTATGAAATCAGACAAGTATATTTGTATACGAGAAACTAATCCTACGAAATATGCTATGATAAAGATGATGAGAGTCTCTTAGATGATGTTATGAGCAAGATATTTTCACGATTGGGACCATGTATGTTTTGTAATAGAGGGAGCTACTAGGGGATATCCTAAAATTTGATTTTCAAAGATCTTAACCATTCTGATTTAGAAGGGCATGCCATATCGAGATGGTCTCCCTAGTGACCAGGAAACTATAAAAAGCCAAAGGACTGCAATTCAAATGATTTAGTTCCATGTATGTGGGCTAGAAGGCTTTTATGCACATATCTAGATTATGATATTCCTAAATAGATGGACAAGTTGTTGGATCAAATGATATTCAAGAAAAAGAGCTTGATGAAAGACACGATTTGAAGGTTGGTATTAGATTCAGAGGGAGTCTAATAGTTCATCTAAAAGAAACCTTGGACAAGGAGCAACCAGAGGATCTGATTTATCTCCAAGGAATTTGGTCATATTGGTTCAGAGGGAGTCAACAATGAAGATGTTTTTTGCAGTCAGAGGACTATTATTATGAGACTGAGTCCCATGTGTGCTTGCTGAAATGCCTTTATGCTAACTCCTGCATAACTTGGGGTTTACCAAGAGTGATGTAAACTATATAAGAGATATAGTGCATAAGAAAAAAGCATGCTATTCAAGGTACATTATCACTACAGAACAGATGACTGATATTCTCACCAAGTCTCTTGCTAGAGAGAAGGTTGTATACTTTTGAGAT
>MU223196.1:787122-820351 GCA_018584345.1 Thuja plicata
TTTAACATGAAAATGAAAAAAATTAATCAAGATATAGCAAGAATTTACTTACCGGATAAACTGTGGAGTCGAATTTGTTGTTGGAGCAATCAGGTACCCAAAAAAATCATGTATAGGATATTTAGAGTCGTTTTCCAAACCCAAAATGATGAGAGAAATGAGGAAAGCAGCTCGTGGGTTTTGATTTATGCCACAGGTTTCGGGTACCCGATATTTTTAGGTACTTGAAAAAATCATGTACCCAAAAAAATCATGTACTCGATTAGGCTTGTGCTTTGGTGTCAGGTTTGCCTAGGTGTACTGACACCTAGGCCTACTAAAAAGTCAACAAACATTTTCATGCGCTTTTGGACAAGTGAAAAGTAAATTTTTTCACATCGCCACTTTTTGGCCCCCCATGATCTTGCACATAGCCTAATACACTTGACATAAAATCTCTTGATGATGTAGGAGGTGCTTGAAGACCACATTCCTGCAAAATAGTATTAGTGTGCAAAGTACAACAAACAAGATGATATATATCATAATGCATGGAAAATTTAGTATGTACCCTGCAACAACACGTGGTGTGCGCATGATTAATATTGACATAAAAGGGTTTTTCCATTTCAAAAAATCTTTGACAAATTTTAATTTGAGGAAATATTTCAGGGAATCTTTCATAAAATTGTGTTTGTGTCATATCCAAAAAATGTTTTGGATGTGGCATACAATTTGTAGATCCGATTCTCCTCCTAACGTCTCTTTGATTGGGTGAAACCCTTGTGTTGTCATGCCAAAACTTTTCAATTAATGTTCTTAATGCATCAACAACAAGCTTGTCCTTGCGTAGGAGTCTACCTGAGAATGACCAAATAGAATTAGTGTTTGGATCCTCAATTTTGTCTCGCCTATGTAAGTCTCTTTGTAATGTTGATCTACCTATCCTTAATGACTTGCTTATTTTTCTTACTATACAAGATTTTTTCATTTCCTTTCCCATTATAGTTTATGTAAGGACAGGTCAAGTAACATTAGCATCTAGACTGTGTGATTTTGAACCAATGGCTTGGTATGCATCGAATAGATTTCTCACAATAGTTCTCTCAGTACTATTTTCAGATGTTCTCAACCCCACAATTCTCATTGTCTCTCTAAATTTCAGATTCTTAATCATTTCAACAACTACTTGACATCTTCCTTAGAACCTAATCGGGTTCTGAAAAACTAAGAACAAAGGAGAGAGAGAGAGAGAGAGAGAGAGAGAGAGAGAGAGAGAGAGAGTACCTTTGAGGCCTAATTCTGATGGCTATCTGTCAAAATTTCAATGCCTATTTGTTGACAATTCGACAGATGTAGCCGTCGGCATTATTTCATTGGAAATTTCTATAAAAGTGGTAACTATCGGTATTCTGACATCACTATCCATCGAAACTTACCACACTTATAGAAACTTACTATAGCATTTCATATGTTACATCTATCGGAAAACCAATAGAAAACCTTTCAGACGTATAGTAATCCCGTCGAAACTATCTGTCAAAAATAGAGTATCTCCGACGTTATACCTGTCAAAATTTTGACAGATATGCAATGAATATCCGACAGGAAAACCCATCGGACATATAGAAGTCCTGTCAAACTTATCTATAAAAAATGGAGTCTCTCCAATGCTATACCTCTTGGGATGTTGACGGATATGCAGTGACTATCCGATAGGATAACCTGTCAGACGTATAGAACTCCCGTTGAACCTAGCTATCAAAAATGTGGTCTATCCAATGTTATACATGTTGGGAGGCCAACGGACATGTAGTGACCTTCCAACAGGGCAACCCGTCAGATGTATAGAACTTCAGTCGAACCTAGCTATCATAAATTTAGTCGATCCAATGTTAAACCTGTCGGGATGCCGACGGACATGTTGTGACTTTTCGACAGGAATACCCGTCGTATGTATAACACTTCTGTCAAAATAGTTATCATAAGTGTTAAAAAAGTGATAGACAGGCACACTAAAGATAACAAAGCTTAATAGACCATCATAGAGGGTCTCCGTCTTTGGTCCATATTATTGACAAAATGGTTTACCTTTCATAATCTCATCAAATACGGGGATTTGAAAGAATTTAATAAAATATTTTCATGATAACGTATATTATTTAAGTTGACATTACATGAATTTATCTACTTTGTGCACTTGTCGACTATGAGGATAGTGATAATGAAGCATCTCCTGTGACCTGCATTATTTAGGACACGGGTGAGATGCTTATTTATCACTATCTCCATAGTCGACAAGTGTGGGAAATAGATAAATTCATGTAGCATCAAACTAAAATAATGTACGTTATACATTAAAATATTATCTATTAAATTATTTCAGATCATCGCATTTGATGAGCTAACGAAAGGTAAAATGTTTCCTCAATCATATGGACCAAAGACAGAGACCAACTATTATGGTCTCTTGAGCTTTGCCATCTTTAGTCCTAGCTACTGGGTAAGGCCTGGAAGACTTATACCTTCCAACCATCGAGAATAATCATCGCCTTTCCTTTATGTACATTGCACAGTATCCAATATATTACTAAAGATGAAGAGAAGACCCAGAAAATATGAATGGATAAAAGAAACGAAAGATAGAATAATATTATCTTTTTGTTTACCTTCTCATAATTGATCCCAGTCTCGCAAAAACCTTTTACAATTGTTTAGATCATCAATACTAGAGGCCTGAAGGAATTTTATATGATCACTATCACATTTCGTGCATGGATGAGAAACAATATCCAAAGTTTCCAGTTTCTGAGAAGAGGTATGAGTGGAGGCCAAAGAAGGGATATTTGTGAAGGTTTTATAGACATAGGTTACTGAATCATCATCTCTGCACTGGTACTCAATCTGGAAACCCTCTTCCTCACTTTTGTCCCACCTTAGCTCAGTAAAGAAGATATTCTCTAGAATTTTAGAAATCTAGCAAATCTCCACAAATATCCCTTCTAGCCTCCACTGAATATATGTCTACTCAGAATCTAAAAAATCTTGATCATTGATTCTCATCAATGTACGAATAAAATTGTGACAAAATGCTTAATCCCTAATTCAATCTTTGACAAATAAAATTGTGACAAAACACTTAAAGAATATGGAAAGCTCACAATATTTTTTTACTCCACTCAATAAAGGATCTATCTATAAAAATACAATGACTTGCATGAACCAAATAATGTTCTCAAGAATTTGAAACAAATAACTTAACTATAGAAACTGGAGAGGGCATGGCTGAACTTTATGAGTCACTTCGTCCACAATTGGAGGATACAATAGCACACATCAGAGGTAAGCCTATCATTATTGCGAGTTACCATCCTAGTCATCAACTTAGAGCATCTTTGCGATAGACATGATTATGATTTGGAATGCTTGTTGTTTGGTTTCCTTTAGGATTTTGTTTGTTTCTATTGTTTGCGTGCATATATGGATTATTTTGTTCTTGCAATTATAATTGCTAAGGAGAGCTTTGGAGAATCTTTGATTCAGTCGATAACTAATTGCTCCTAGATGTTGTGAAACAAATTACACAATGGTTTGCTTGATTATTACTAAGAAATTATTTTGTTTGTTTCTATATATGGATTGTTTTGTTTGCTCCTAGATTTTTTTTGTTTACAAAAATGATTTTGTTTGCTTCTAGATTTATATGAATGTAAAATGTTTACAAAGAACAACATAATTGGAGGATGCAATAACACACATCAGAGGTAAGCCTATCATTATTGTGATTTATCATCCTAGTCATCAACTTAGAGTGTCTTTGCGATAGATATGATTATGATTTGTTAAATTATCTTATTTTTTTCCTTCCATAATTCTCATATCAAAATTGAGGGGATGTGATCCAAAGATTTTCACAAAGGCTCTGTTTAAACAAGACGGGAAAGGATTTAAATAATGTTAAAATAACATTTGGAAGTAATGATATCCAACCAAGTTTGGCAGACACATCTATTGCCAGCATTCTAATGAGAAGGGGCATGTGAGTAAAAGTGATTGACATCCTCCTCATTCTATGTTTAGAGTTTCCCCATAATTTTTGATTCAATTTTTTCACAACTCCAATACAGTTGGAATCGAGAGAGGTCTAGAAACAGTAATCCGACTGTTAGATTTGAATGCACAACATACATCAATTCAGGCAGTGGTTGTCTATGGATTTGGAGGGATGGGTAAAACAACACTCGCTGATAAATTTTATGCCCACGTTGACCTCCAAAACTATAACCATTGCAGAATTCATATGGAACAAATTGTACCAAGAATGATCTTAAAGTCCTTCAAGAATAGATATTGAATGGATTGTTCCACTAGAATGTGAAATTGACAGACTGTCACCAAGGTCAGGCAATGATCTGGTATTTCTTCCAAAAGAATCCTAATCAGCTTGTATTTCTATACACTGACAATGCTTTGAACAGAGTGGATCTGAAACAACTTCTACCTGCAGAATTAGGTAGTTGCCTTCCACCCAAGAGCAGAATAATTCGAAAATAGTGTGAAGGTTATATTTGAATTCTTATTGATTCGATTCAAGTTTTTTTTCCTTTTACTCCTTATTTATTTAAACAAAGTAATGAAACTATGTGATGCCTGTCCTGAGAGTTTAGAGCCAAAGAATTCCATTTAGTCAAAGAAATCATCTCCAACCCTCAAGGGTTTCATGGTTGTTTGTTCAACTCATAAATATTATGTTCAGTTGAACATGCCAACAACCAACTCATAAATATTATGTTCAATTGAACATGCCATGAGACTTTCATTTGTACTTGTCTTTCTTGTCAACCAAAAGACAAGTCTTGAATATTGAACCATGGTTCTATGTTTGTATTTGTCGATTATTGAAGGAATAAAGGGTTACTGGGCATTTACTTTTTTCCAGCAGATTGCATCTGTGGGAAACAATATTTCTATACAAATAGCTACAGCTAGCAGCCTTAAGGTAACACTACCTTGCATGGTTATCATTTTTGTTTTCTGCTTGTGTACTACTATTCACTCATATCTTAATCGTCTTGTTCTACAAGAAATATATAAGCACTATCACAGTAGCGGTAATCTTACACTGCAGGTATTCATTATTTTTTTTTGGAGTGCATGAGTTGTTGTTATCGTAGTTTCCTGATATCCATTCCTTAAGGTAGGTGAATGTAATTTGTACATTCAGCATGATGGGATTTACTTGCACAACTATTGGTGTCACTCTACATGATGGTATTCATATCTACTAAGTTTGTTGATTGAATCAATGACTTGTGTTTTTAATTTCGTTTTGCATTCATACTATCTCTTTGGGGAAGTTACGACTGGCTTTTCTCCAAGCAAGTAATGAAATTCCATGGAAGAGTGTGTGGCAGTAGAATTTTCTTGGTGCCAAGGAGACTTGTGCATCCTAAGCTACTGAATGATCTACACAACTGGTTTTTGTCAATATTAACCCGTAGTTAACATTAGAAAAAAAGGAAAAGGAAACTTGTTAGCCATCATGAATAGCATCAAGTGTTCCTGGTTTTTCCCCTCATGCATTTTTGTTAGGTCTTGAACTCTATGTTTTAGGTTTTATTTCATTAATTTTAATGGTTCAATAACGAATCCTCAAATCCAGTTGAGTGAAAGACTAAACGCTCCATAACCCATCCAACAAATCGTTTGTTGGAGAAAGAGTAGAAATTACAGAGTACATGCTTCATGACCATTATGTGTTGTTCTTTTAATTCATAATTAGTATAGTAGTAGTTTATCAACACAAATCTCATCTTTTGAATAACAACATGGTTAATTTGTACTGTTACCTTATCAGCTTAAAAATGAGTTATTTGAGTGTCGTTCATAAGGTAGTACTCAATACTAATTTCAAAAATCATGAACTGGAAACATAACAAGGATAGAGAACTAACACTAGAGCCTATCCTACATAATCCAGTGTCTCAAGAATCTCTAGCTGTGTATGGCCTTTGCCTTCTCTTGCCACTATCACTTTGCAACATTGCAAGCTACTACCTTTGCAAGGCCTTCAAGGAAACAATCAAAATCTTTATAGGATTTGTTCATTTGCAATTGGTTTGCAGCTTTCAGCAAAATAACACTAGCTTACTGCCTCAACTCCCTAGGTTATTTTCATCCAAAACACTTTCTCTTCATCAACTTCAAAGAATAAACGAAGGAATGATTTAGAACTATGTTGCTGGTTATGTCCCTGTTTTATTATATTATATCATAAAGAGTTTGCCAATGAGCATTTCAAAAAGTGTAATAGGTTGAAAGTAAATTTATTGAATTAATCATAATACCGGCCATGTCTTGATTCTTAATCCATTCGTTGTTGATGTCAACTTGACACCGTCCACGTGGATCGAATGGACATCTTCTTTTGTATTTCCTCTTCCAAGACTTCCAATACTGTACACACAATCATGACATCATACAAGAAAAATAAGCACTTTTTCAATATTGCACACACAAAATGAGAGCATGATACAAAGAATATAATATAAAGGATTTCTAATAGTAAGCACATTTAGACAGACATAAAACTAGTATTAAGTGTTTAAAAGGGTTTGTTAAATGACCCGATTCCATGGCATGAATCGCATGTGATATCATTGATCCTGATATTTGAAGACCCATCACCTATCCCCACGCAGTCATCTCCTGCACTCATCACACTTCCATGTATTTAGAAGATGTCTCTATTCACAAATACTGTCTACTATTTAATATTATACTTCAGAATTTAAGAAAAAGTATCTTGTATCATGGATGACGCTGTTTGATTTCAACAGAGTCTGTTAAGATTCAGTTTTTATTACTTATAAAAACCTAATTATGATATGAATTATTTTTATCAACTTTTTGAACAGTAGTAGTCAAAGAATAGAATTGATGGATCATAGAGTTTTGAAAGAACAAAAATATCAAGAATTTTTTTTAAGAAATATTTCGTCTTTGGAAACTCAAAATGTTCTGTTAAAAATACAAAATTTGATCAATAATATTTGACCCATTTCTTTACCTGTTCCAATAGTGGTATCTTTTATGTCGATGTTAGTGGATTGGAATGTATCGATTCCATCAGTGTTTGTGCTTCTTCCTGGTGCCTGAATTGTAATTCCCACGATCTGGACACTCTCACAACTTGTCAATGTCACATGAAATTTAAGACTGTTTGTCACCTTCAATCCACTCATTACACTTCCTTTCACATCATTGAATTGAATGACCTGTGCACAAATCAAGTTATATAATATAAATAAATATTCTCTATAAAAAATTAGATGTTCAACAGAGTAAATGATCACTAACCTTTGGGCTGCTTTTATGCTTTCCCCACCAGTTATTTCCATTTCCATCAATAGTTCCCTTCTATGTCAGTAAATTGCTGAAGATGATCGAACAACAACCACACATAAGTTCCCTTCCAGCTGCTGGGATCCTCAGGTGCAACAATTGTTCCATCGACCTTCAAAAATGAAAATCATTTTTTTTTTTGACCGAGTTACTACCATATTCTCCAATTAGTGAACAAATTTATAGAATTAGGATCAAACATGGAATTATTTTGAAGTACTTGAGACTTGGAAGAAGGATAATTATTCTTCCTGCAAATTCAATTAGCATGGAACTGGACATGTTTTTTTGGCAAAATTAACTTCTATTGTTTTTGAAACATATTACAGACCTAAAAAGTCAAGCCAGGCTGACAGGGTCCCTGGAAATTTAGAGTGTTAACCAGAAAAGACTTTCCACCTAGCACACACAAAGTTACAGAGGACGCTTTAAAAGCAACATTCCATGCCCGAGTAAATGCCTGCATTGCAATATTACTAAGATATATAAGTTTTTTCAATACTTGTTAATAAGATATAAGCTTTCTGTTACTGAAAATAGAAACAGTCGAAATGGGAGTAAATAGGAACTAATATTAGTAACAAGATAATAAATGAAAAGAGGACCTGAGTATCATCGTGTGCTCCATCACCCACTGCATCATAATTTCCTACGTCAAAACTTCTTGCATTACTAGCCAGAATAGAAGCCCTAAGATATCTATGGCTTGCTGTGATTAACTGGGCTTCAACTGTGCCAATGATGATCAAATAAAAGGTCAAGAACAAAAAATTCTTGACATGAAGATTGTGAGCTTTTCAAGCTATTGATCTCAATACAATTACAACCCAATTAATATTTAGAGAAAGAGTGCAAAGGCATAATTTAATTGAAGGAGATGAGTGGGCGTGAAATAAGGGCAGTTAATTCTATTTTAGGAGTGATTGTGATGGGTAATAAGTTGCGAGTCAGAAGGAAGAGGATACTAAATACTTGGTTAAATTGAGTCCGTTATACGCATAATTCAATCTGCTTCATAAATCCTTCCTCTTTCTAAGGTGTACCACATTTGATAATACCAAATTTCCAGGATATGTATGTTCCTCCTCTCATATTCTTAAAATGAAAACCACGTATCGAAAAAGGGAGTATTTCAGGATATAATAGTTCACATAAAAAATCATGGGCTACCATAGAAAATCCAACTGTGAACCCAGTCGAAGGGTACCAGATCTCTCGGTTTATACAAATTTCATCAAATGTTTTTAAGGTTTAGGAGAATACAATCATAAAAGGGTATTAGAAAACCTTGTTATAGAACATTTGACTTTGAGAGAATTACATTTCCCCAACTAATCTAGTTCCTCACTAAGATCAATGAACAAGTATCTAAGCAAGTTAGACAATGTAAAAAAATGAAAAATGGGAAAACCCTTAATTTATCCTATTGTGTGCAAGAGGAATCCCATGTCACTGGCAGTATGGCTAGATGACTATGGCGACGTCATATAATGGAATTTATTCAAAAATTTATTAGTCAACCAAAAGAGGAAATTCAAGATTTAGAAGATGAAGAAAATGAAAATCTTAGTTTCCATCACAGACCCCAAAAATGGAGGGCTTCAAACCTGCAGATACAAATTGCCTTCTAACTTACGCCAATGAAAACCAAATCAAACCAAACCAAGTGCAAAAGAAATAAAATTCATCAACCAAGATTTTGGTATCACTTGATCAGGCAGTGATGTCCGTACACGACTGTACAACGTAGATAATACTAAGAAAACAATGGGTTTTCATTAAAAACTACTTCAGAATGTAACTGTGCCAAAAAATCCCAATTGTATTGGCTACAAACAACATAAATACTATCCCATAACTAATTCAACCAATCCAAATATTTTTGAGACCGTTGGGAGGTGAGTTTCAACATTTGAGAAACATTTTGAAAAGTTGCATTGATAACAAATGCAAAATTGACAACATTTTGTCAACCACTAACAACAAAGTGGGTATGACATCCAAAATGGATGGAACATTACCCAAAACTCCTCAAAAAAGATAAATCATGGTCAAACATGACCTTAGAGACTTTTGCAACTTAGAATAATTATTGCATAAAACATGTAAAACACCAAAGACAAAGATAGTCCAGTGAACTAAGGAACCCTTGGTTTATTACTGTACCAAAAGCTCCTTGTCCACACAAGATGGATTAAGAAAAACCACTAGGATGGTTTAGACACATCCTCTTATTACATTGAAAACAAAACAAGAAAACTCAAGTCCTAGGTGCCTTGTACCATGGAGGGTCTCGCTTTCTGTGGTGCATGAAAGCAATTTAGTTGTCCATTTGCGCAATTGTGATGCCCTCAAAATGATGACACTAAATTTCTTAAATTGTTTATTTTCCATTAATGAAGAAGAAGCCTTCAACAACACAATAGAGCCATAGAATGGTCTCTAGGTTATCATCCTCACTTGCAAGAATGGGCTTATGAAGAGGTGAACAAAGGGGCTCAAATGCTAGAGGATTTGGGGAAGCTGTGCTATTGTGAAGGAATCCTGGAATGATGACTTTGCATATTACATGGAATTTGTTAACATGGGATTCAACCTACAACAACTATGAATTGGGGAGGAATGCAAACCCTACTAGGGTTTTACACCATCACCATCTCAAGAGGCTTATTGAAAATGTAAAGGTGAGGGATGAAAAGATTAGGGATCAGAATGACATTGTTTTTTGGGTCCTTATTTCCTGTCATCACTTATCTTGATTGCCCCAAAACTTTTTTACATGATGGTTTCCATGGTTGTCATAATGACTTTGTATTGTAGATCAATTCTCAATTTTGCATAGCCTCTTGTGTTTTACCAATAGTTGGTTTACCCAAGTAGGTTCATTGGGAGTGATTGTCCAAATCAACCCAAAATAGGAACTTGAATCATTAAGTTTGGATTCTATATTGAAGTTAGAAGTTATTTTCAAAGGTGTAGAGCCTACAGTTTTCAAAGGTGTAGAGCCTATAGTAAGAGATCTACTTGAAAAGTTGAGAGATTCAGTCCTAGAGGACAAGTGAAGCTATAAGCTCTACACCAAATGGTATCAGAGCTCGGTAAGAGTTCTTAGGAGAAATACAAGATGTCAGTGGGAGATGGAGAAACCAATATCAGAATACCAATTGAAGCCTTTCAATGTTGAGACTGGGATAAAGGCTACATTTGAAACCCTAGATAAGGAACAACCTTATTGATCTTCATGTTGTTTCAAGAATAGTTTTATATTCTGTACTAAACAGGGCCAACCAGGTGAAGGTGGAAGCTCATTTGGCCCCACCCCCCCTAACATCACTCTAAATTCCCTGTTAACATATAAAATTCATTCATTATTTCATCCATTAATAAAATGTAATATTCATTAATTATCACACAATAACATTCATTAATATTCATTAACACATTATAAAATTTATGAACATTCAATAGCACATAATTAAATTCATTGGCACATAAAAATCAATAATTATCAATTAAGGTGCATAGATGACAATCATTTCTTTTTTTTCTTTGATTTTCTCGATTTTGAGAAATCATTAAGAGGAGCATCGGTGTCATCATGATCAACTCCCAACTCATCAGATCTTAATGCACCCCTAGTTCTTTGTTGATGCAAAGGGGGTCATCTACAATAACATATAAAAGGGTTAAATTAAAAACATTTTATATAGTTTGTTACAAGTATTTTAATACTTTAAAGGACATAATCATATAGCTCTTTACTTGATCTAGTCACATCATCAACTTCGAGATCAGGTTGTCTGGCCCCAACCTCAACTTGCTCATTAATAACAACCTCTAAACTCTCTGCAGCTGCAATACAAATTGTTACATTAATCAAAACACCTATTGCAATTAAATTTGTATTACTATACCAATCAATTTAAGATGTTCTAATTAAGTAAAACAGGTTTTGAAAGGACCCGAAACCTTTTACAAAAAAACACCAAAAGATTGAACGATAAGAGAACAATGAAACTATTGTGAAACAACGCCTAACACACCAAAGAGAACAAACAACCATTCCCACAAGAGAGAAACCGAGACCAGACCATCACCCCCCCAAAAAAAGGGCAATCAAAAAAATCATTTAAGCCCACCCTTATGTGACCGTAAACTCATATCAAAAGGAGGCTTGGGAGACTTTAATTTCTTTCCTTTAACTGTTTTCCATCCTTCCTCCACCTTCATATCTGCATTCTACCAAGACAAAAAATTAGCAGAGAAGTCCACGACCTGAGAAACAAGGCTGGACCCCCAACATCCCCAGCTGGGGAAAGGAAAAAACCATTCCCCAAATCCCCCTAGAGAAACCATAGCATCAGAAATAGCACCAACAATACCAGGCAGGACAACTGAAATAGAGACAATATTATAAATCTGGATAGGAACAACAACACCCAAAAGGACAACATCAATTGTTTGAACCAAGACAACAAAAAAAAATAAAAATCACTAGAATCACTATTAGCATGATTAACCTGAGAAGGGAAACCATATGTGCCCCCATCCCTAGAAATGTTTTCTACAATGTAATGGTTGTCAGCAGCGCCCACCCACCAAGAAGGTGATTTCTTTGATTTTACCCTATTTGATAAAGATCGGGCAACAATATGGCCAGTCTTGAGGCACTTTTTGCATCTGAATGAAATTCTCTCATAATCAAGAGTCTGGATCCAAGATTCCTGAGGAGATGCCAAAGTTATCATCTCAGGGAAACCCTTAGAAAAATCAACCTCCACTAGGATATGAGAATACGTCAGGTGAAAATTGTTAGTGGAGACCGCATCAACCATATGAAAATCCCCAATAGCCTCTCCTATAGATTCCAAAACAAGATCCATCCAAAGATGTAGGAGAATATTTAGAAGCTGCACCCATAAGGGCATTTTGTTAAAAGACTCGGTAAGAGGATCAAAATCCTGATTCCAAGGTTTTTCCACCAGGGAGAAACACTCCTCCCAAGTAAAATAGTTATCACACAAAATAGTGTTCCTATCTTCAGCACTATCAAACTTCACTATAAAAACCCCTAGCCACAGGGAATATCTTAGTAGTATCAGATAAAATAGGCTCCCAACGTTTTGAAATCCATGCACGCAGGTCCACTAGAGAAGGCCAAAAACCCCTAAATCTAAAAATAGAAGCATTACTGAAAAAAGATTCAGCCAAATGAAACATAAATTTGTGGATTGAACTAAGGATGTAGGTACTACAGGAAAGAATCCCCACCATTTCTCCAAGGTTCTCCCCAACAAAAATCATGCTCCATTGTTAACAGGCTAGATACGAACCCGTGAGGTTTGAACCTTGGTTGTAGGCACTACATGCAAGAAGCCCCACCATTTAAGATGTTTAGTTGTATTAATAATTACATATAAAAAATTGAATAGAAATGTATACCTCCATCAGTGTGATGCACATCCGAACCAACATCATCGTGGACGGGTTGTGTACCAGAATTGGCAGGTTGTATTCCAATTTTATATGCATTCATGTTATCATTGTTTTCTTACTTAAAAAAAATATACTCACTTTATGTTGGAACTTAACATCAAATAAACTAATTGGTAAATAATTAAATTTTAAATGATCATCATTTAGCTTACTTACCACGATGGATCGATCAGTAGAACCTTGTGCACTTCTTTCTCATATTCTTTCAGCCATGGATTTATAGCCTTGTTGGAAGCCAATTCTCTTGTCCTCTTCTCTGAGACTTATATTGAACTCCACGCCCTGCATTTTTTCTTTGTATCGTCAAATTTTATTTCATTGTTTCATAAAAAAAAAGATTGCAAATTATAAATAAATATTATAAAGATCAAATTATTATTTTCAGTGTTAAAATCCATCTACATATTGTATTTTTCCTCATATAAATATGATAATATTAACACTTACAACTCGTGCAACAAGTTTGGAATAACCACCAGAGCTGAGCTTGTGTTGCCCATACTTTTGTTGTCTTGTCTTTGTTTCCTTTGATGTGTCAGGCAATCTATGAAGAGATTGAAATATGTTAGTTCATATAAATATAAAGAGTATTTAGTACACAATTACATTCTTAATAGTATCACATACCTTCTTTTGTTGTATGGTGGTGCAATTCCTTTTTTTTTTTTCTCGTTTGCATCCATAATAAGATGTTACCACTCTAAATCAGGAATGAAAGGGGGTGATGGTAGTTCAAGGTTTTTGATAATGTACACCTGTACTGGTCCCTAATATACCTCAAACATAACCCGACTTTCTGAAGGAGCCTATCATTCTCAAATGCACGAGGTCCAAATAAGTTTGTCATACTCTCTACGAGAGCATCCTTTAACTTTATATCTTGGAATTTCAACCTTTTAAGAAAAAAACAATGTTAGATTAAAAAATGAAGTGAACTTACCCCTTTCAAAACCTTGAATTTTTTGAACACAAATTTTGAGAAACGTTTGCAAGATTTGATCAACTTTGACATTTTGACACCAAATAACTTTGTGAACCTTAAAAACACATCAAATGTGATCCAAATATCCCATTTCCACTATTCAAATGCCTATTCAACCTAATTTGACCTATTTGTATTGGAAAGTAATCAATTTTGGTAAATATGATTCACTTTTTGGTTGTCATTTATGGAAACACATATGGGTTTAAGTTCAATTACTTTGAAGATAAGTTTTGATGATTAAGAAATCAACTAAGTATAGTAGCAGAGATACATAAATATTTTGGATGTCGAAGACAGAGACCGATGAATTAGGGAAAGCGAGCTTAGAGGAAGACATTATGGAGTATGTATGACCTCCACCTAAGATTGATTTGGATTTGGTTAATTCTACGATGAATTAAAAGCATTTGAAGAAAAATAGACTGCAGAAGAACAATGATACAGAGTAGTTGGACAACAATGAAGATAGAGGGAGTATGACTTGGACTCCAGGCAATCAAAGTTGTATTTTTTTTGTTGATATCCTACACATTGACTATTCAAGGGCACTGACTATGCATTTGATATTTACTATATTAAATGTATTATGTATTGAAGGCCGACTTTGTAATATTTGTATTATTCATTTTGAAGGCCGACTTTGTAAAGTTGTGAGATATATATGTAAGATATTTTTGGTAAAGATTGAATGTAGTTGAGTAATAGTTATTTGGAAGGGAAGATATGCAAATGGAAAAGCAGAGAATGACATATATCATTAAAGAACTATAAAGGAACTATCAAATCATTAGTGATGCTTGTTTTTGTTCATGACTGAGAACTTTTGTAACTGAATTACATTGTAAGAGTTGTAAGCTCAGAGGCCCCTAATAGGGTGTTGCGAACCTTTAACAGGGTTGTTATTCCTCTAACAAGGAAATTTACTATGTAATATTCAGATCCTAACATGGATAGGTCTCCTTACAGGGACATTATACTTTAGTACATGCTTGTGGGTATCATCCCCACCGGGGTTTTCCCTTGGCCAAGGTTTCCTCGAAAACAAATATGGTGTTATGAGTACTGTGTAATTTTCTTATGTTCTTTTCTATACTACAAATGTATGATTAATGTTTAAGAATTAATAAAGTGCTATTATACTGATTTACCCCCCCTTTCAGTATATTCCAATCCTAACAATTGGTATCAGAGCTTTTGGCCCTTGGAGAGAAATCCTAACAACTCGAGGGAGATCATAATGGATTTGGATAGTTTCCAAGAAAACTTTAATGCTGCACTTAAAGACCTTGATAATGCAAAATTAGAGAATGGAGAATTCAGATTCAACATGCAAAGAGCTGATAAATTTATAAAGAAACTCAAAGAATAACTTGAGCTTTCCAGAAGTCAAAGAGAAGATCTTGTGGTCAAGATAAAAGAAGACTCAAATGAGGACAATTTAGATAAGGTGAAGCAACTAAAAGAAGAGATTGAGACTTTGAAACTTGAAAATAAGTCCATGGATGAAGAAGTACAGATGAAGAAGGATGCTAAGAATAAAATTGAAGAAACCTTAAATAGTGCATTGAATCAAATGAAGGATGAGGCTGACAACTACAAGAACAAATACCTGGAATTAGAGAAATACAATCAGATTGTGAAAGATGAACTTGTTGAAGAAAAGGAACAGATTGAGAAACTTCACACTAGCAGTGATTTAATTGATGAACAACTAGATAAACAAAAACCTAAAGGTGATATGACTGGTATTGGCTTCAATGAAGCTGAATGTTCAAAGAATCAAGAAGAGAAATCAGAAGAGAAGATTGATGCTGAGAAACCATCTATTGAAGAAGCTAAAGAGAAGATCAGACCTTCAAGAGGTAGATTATTTGGTTGTAATAGATTTGGACACATGAAGAGAGACTGTAAAGGTAATGCCCCTTTTAGAAATTTTTTTGGTTATTGTTTTAACTGTAATGGATATGGGCACAAAAAGACAAAATGTAGAAAACCTAATCAATCTGTATATAGAAAAGACAATGGAAGAGAACCTAAAGTGAAACCTACATGCTACAAATGTAATAACATTGGACACATTGTGAAGTACTGTAAGTTACAAGTTAATCAAGAAAGAATACCTCCTATATGTTACAAATGCAATAATCTTGGACATATAGCAAAGTTTTGCAGGTATAATGGAGTAGATAACAGAAGAACACTACCTCCTATGAATTCACAGAAGAATGGAAATGATACTAGAAAGAGTGTTGTAGATGTGAAGAATGATTTTGAAAATTGTTTCAAGAAGGAAAAAGATAGAAACAGTGGTAAGATTTGGCAGATCAAAGAAACAAGTGAGACGTTAGTTCAGGGAGAGTCAGTAGATGCTACTGGATCTTCACCAGGAGGTAGCAAGACAGAATCAACCTAATTGGCTGATCATGGCCTTAGGGGGAGCATTGGATACAAACATCAGAATTTATCCTGCCCCGACAATCGTAGATTGAGCTCATGTGAGCTTGTGTGTTAAATAAGCCAAAATCATGGATTATATACCTAAGAGTGCACCATCTGCTGACTTGTATATTTTTTTTGTGAGATCTAGAAGCCGAATGGACAGTATAAAGTGAAAATGAAAGTTATAACCTAACATGTATAAAGCACCATTTGATGACCTATCTATTCACCATCTGACAAAGAGTGAGCTAAGGAGATCATAGAGTAGAACCATTCAGACTATTCTACATTTTCCGTGCATGATCGATTGGAGCATAACACTCAGATTTTAGCAAAAGAAAGGTATTTTACATCATCTACCTATGGATGCACCCATCATTTTTTATGTTGTTGATCATCCTAGATACAAATTCAAGAAACATCCGTATAAGTCTTGTGAAGAGGATATGGAAGGAGGGTTTTCAAAAACCCTACATGGCGTATTGCACATAGAAGACATTAGGGCTTACATACATTGTAAGTATGATATATTGGGAGACAATGAAATATTCATTGAAATAGAAAATATGACTAAAAAAGGAATCATGAAAGAATAATTCAAGCACATTAGTTAGTTGAGCATAATGAATATTATGGATTTATTAGAATTCGATGAAGATGAATGGTTTAATATATTGATGAGAAAGGTTCATGATCAGTTCATATGGATTGGTGACCAACCTATGAAGATTTGTAGTGACCTAATTCATGAGATCACTGGATTAGACAACACTAGAGTTATACATATTGCAGAGAAGCATGTGAAGAAAGAAGTTAAAACCCTAACACATTCTAAATGGGACAGAAGGGTAATGATAGTAAACGATATCTTTCAGCAATATGTGAGATTGATTTCCATGATACTCAGATATAAATTCTACTACAGTAGTAGACCTAACTAAGTATCTACTGGAGTAAACATGATGGCATGGAGAATGGTGAAGGAAAACATAAAATATAACCTATGCGAAGTTCTGGCTCAACAATTTCTTGAGAATGTGAAGCTAGTGAAGAAGGATAGAACTAAAACTTTTAGATTTGGTTCGTTGCTGATGCATATGTTCATTCATATTGAGAACATATTTCCTGGTTTACATCCTAGTGGTTGGAATTCTAGAATACCCACTGGCATATTGATTTCATAGAGTTACAAAAGACAAAATACTACTTGGGTAGATGGAGAACTATTTGCTATGATCAAAATTCTATAGAAATAGATGAAGAAAAGATGCAGGTCACATGAGGACATTATGGAAAAGTACAAGGATGCAATCTATTTTATGGTTGAAACTGATTGTGTATGTTTTGAAGTAGTTACACCTAGAAAGAAGTGGTGTTACCCCATGGGCTATGAAGTGAGTTCTGAAGTACTTACCATGCAAGTAGAACATGTTCTTGCATCAGAAGTTGATAGAATAGAAGAAAGATGGGGAAATTATAAAGAAAAGTCAGAAAAGGTGAAAGAGGAACAGTCTAGAGGATAGAGGAAAAGGAAAATCTCTAACCTTATTCATGATTGCGGTATAAAAGATGGGTTGACAGAAGAGGAATTGAAAGAAGTCAAGAAGAAGATGAGAGAGAGATCTCTTGGAGTAGCAAGTGGAAGTACTGATGCCCCTTTCGCTCCTGAGGTAGTTATGGTAGATAGTCCACCTCCTCCACAACAACAAATAGAGAAAGCAAAGGATGTCACTCCTAGAGTTACAAGATCAAGTAAGCTTAAATCTCCTAAAGAGAAAACCATAGCAGGAGAAGAAGAGAAGATTTTGTTGAATACTACTTTTGATAAGGCCCCACCTCCTAAAACAACATCACCCACACAATTGAGAATGGGTGAGAGATCTAAGGTAACTAAGAAGAGCAAAGTAGATCCATCAGTAGATTTCTATGTCTCTAGTGTGGCAGTGACCCTTGACCCCTCAAAATATGAGAAGGACCCTTTTGCAGGAAATTTGGACACCTCTATTACAGATGAAGCAGAATAGAAAGAGGAAGTTGAGAAGAAAAAGGATGATGAACAGAAGATAGAACAACAAGGAGATGAAAAGAAAGAGGTAAACTCACCATCTATTTCATTGTTGACAAGAAGTGATGTAAATGTGGATAGCATGCATAAATTTGAATTGGTAAAACTAGCATTTACTGCATTAAACAAAGCAAAGGAAAGATCTAAACATAAAGGAGACAAGAAGGCAAAAATAATTACAAGAGCTATTGATACTGTGAACAAATTGCTTCCACTACCTATAGTTTTCCTGCACAAAGATGACATTGAAAACTTGAAAATTACACTTGATGATATTTGATGGGCACTATGAAAATTTGTTGAAGATTGTAGAAGAGAAGGAAGAGAAGACATATTCAGAGAAGAAGATGACAAAAGTATACAAGTCCATCACATGGGACTTAGGAATTGTAAAAACTTGTTTGAAAAATGCAAAGAGCTGCATTAGACATGGGAGAAAATTGTTTAGCTATTTCATGGATCCGATTAGGCATGTTCAGAATGTTGAGGACATTATTGCCAAGGAGAGGGCAACGCTGAATAGTTTGATGGATGGTTGTGAAACATCTTCACAATCCACAACAGAACTAGACACATAAGTTACAAGGATATTGGCCAAGCTCAGTGTATTGGATAATGAAGAGAGAGTATTGAAAAGATTTAATTTGCTGAGGAGCTTTGTCACTCTGAAGCTATCCATACTTGAAGCTGATCTCTCAGATTTGGAGAAAGTTGCAGATTCATTGACTAAATATTTGCAGATTCCACAGAATTGAAAGGAGCTGAAACTACATCATTTTAAATGAATGGTTTGATTCACATTAGTTAGATATTGTTCAAAACATGTAGTACAGAAGTGAAGCTTTTGGAAGATTCTTTTTAGGATATTCTAAAACTGGTAAGAAAGAACTAAAACTTATTGCTTTATATGCACCTTTGTCATTTTTGTCAAATGGGGAGAAGAGAAGAAAAAAAATGAATAAATAAAATAAAATAATATAATATAAAGAAAGAGATAAAAATATGGAGAAGAGATAAGGAGAAGAAGAGATAGTTTTGTTTGGTTGAAACACTTAGTCATTTTTTGTTAAGTGTTGCCATCAATGCCAAAGGGAGAGATTGTTGGAAAGTAATCAATTTTGGTAAATATGATTTATTTTTTGGTTGTCATTTATGGAAACACATCTGGGTTTAAGTTTGATTACTTTGAAGATAAGTTTTGATGATTTAGAAATTGACTAAGTATAGTAGCAGAGATACAGAAGTATTTTGGATGTCAAAGACATAGACTGATGAATTAGGGAAAGTGAGCTTAGAGGAAGATAGTATGGAGTATGTATGACCTCCACCTAAGATCAATTTGGATTTGGTTAAGTCTACGATGAGTTAGAAGGATTTGAAGACAGACAAACTATAGAAGAACAATGATACAAAGTAGTTGGACAACAAACATTGTGGGAGTATGACTTGGACTCCAGGAAATTGAAGTTGTATTTTGGTTGTTGATAGCCTACACATTGACTATTCAAGAGTGCTGACTATGCATTTGATATTTACTATATTAAATGTATTGTGTATTGAAGGCCGACTTTGTAATATTTGTAATATTCATTTTGAAGGCCGACTTGTAAAGTTGTGAGATATATATGTAAGATATTTTTGGTAAATATTGAATGTAGTTGAGTAATAGTTATTTGGAAGGGCAGATATGTGAATGGTAGAGAAGAGACTGACATAGATCATTGAATAACTATAAAGGAACTATAAAAGCATTAGCGATGCTTTTTTTGTTCATTACTGAGAAATTTTGTAACTGAATTACATTGTAAGAGCTTTAAGCTCAGAGGCCCCTAACATGGTGTTGTGAACCTTTAATAGGATTTTTATTCCTCTAACAAGGAAATTTACTATGTAATATTCAGCTCCTAACAGGTCTAGGTCTCCTTACATGGACATTATACTTTAGTGCATGCTTGTGGGTATCATCCCCACCGGGGTTTTCCCTTGGCCAGGGTTTCCTTGAAAACAAATATGGTGTTATGAGTACTGTGTAATTTTCTTATGTTCTTTTCTTTACTACAAATGTATGATTAATGTTTAAGAATTAATAAAGTGCTATTATACCAATTCACCCCCCCTCTCAGTATAATCCAATCCTAACAATTTGACCACATTTGACCACATTAATAGGGCCCAATAGGCCAATTGGGTACATTTGTGGCACTAATGGCCTTACATCCAATACCAATTGCATTAAACAAACATAAAATACTAACTATGGCCTTGACATGACCTTATTGCATTGATTTCAATGTAGGCTATTCAAGGTGTGTTTATTCATAGCAATTAATTTCAATGTAGTCTACTTGTTGCTACAGATTTGAAATGCTTTTCGTATCGGAAAAAAAATAGAATTCTCAATTTTGTCTATTCATTGGTGTTATCCAGAATTTATTTGAAGATAATATATCTTTCAACAATGTGTGTGTTTGAATTGAATGATGAGAGGAAGTATCAAAATTCTTTATTTTTTCTATTGCTATCATTTGACTAAATTTATCTTAAGATGATATAAGCATATAAGATTGTGTTTGTTTCAAGATTCAAGCCAGAGGAAAGAGATATGCCTTAATGTCATGAAAGAGAACCTATAACCCAACTTGGTCTCTACAATCTATTTGTTATGCCATAATTATTTCAATAGATCATGCAAAAAGAAGACAGTCCCTTAAACTGGGATCTTGGTGTGTGACCTCTTTAAACCATTAAGAAATTTGACATTCATACATTTGAGTGGAAGGGTTTAATTTTTTTTTCAACATCTACTTTTGGTAGTCTTAATGATCTAGTGATAATTTAGGGTATCAATCAATAAATAGGGACCTATACCATATAGTATATCTGGAAAATAAATTTTAATCCGTCATTATGGATGTGATGTAGTAAGACCTGAACCTTCATAGAGGTCACCATTGTTAAAATGATCTGAATATATGGCTAAAAGACATGATCTCATTTGCAAATATCAAGGCTTTCACAATGGAGACCTGTGTTAAAATTTCTCTAGAAACATGTTAAATGCTAATATGCACAAATGTTGAATGCTTGAACAAGATATATGATAAACTACCACAAATATTTTTGATTGTTTCATAGGTGGATGTCTTGGGTAAATTTGATATAGGAGGTGCACCCATTCATGGAACTAAAAGTAGAGAATCCCATTAAAAATAAATGCCTCTAATTTCTCTGAGCCTCTGAATAAATCTATAATTCTCCAAACATGACATTACAAACAAAAAATTGTATTAATCATATATGTGCAAGAGCTTACGATTGTAAATAGAAGTACCATGTAACAAGGAAATATGGTATGTCACATAAATATTAGCTACATGATATGTTGCATGCAACATCCAACAAAAAAAAAGAAACACTCCAAAGATTACCAAGGATTCGAGATGTTTATCCCAAAGATTGCTAATTATAAGGACAACATTAAAGAAATCAAAATAAGAAAAAAATTACAAAATTAGTCAGAATTAGAATCAAAGAAGGAAATAAAATAATCAGTTATGCCTATTTTATTCCACTAAAATTTTTCCTTGGTTCACTACATGAAGAGAGAAATGGGGTGTCTGCAAGTATATATAGAGATTGTTGTATAACAAATGAAGAAGAAAGGTTGAGTCAGTGTATTAGGTATGGTAGAGTGTGATTAATTCTAAGTGTTTTGGAACATGTTTCTTTCTTGAAGTATGTAGAAAATTAGAAATACCTACCCAAGATTGAGTTTGTGACGGTACCTTCAAAGCTTCAGATGATGCTCAATTTTGATTTTATACTTGTACTCCAAATTAAGTACAAATTTTATAGCAAGCTCTGTTGGTTGATCCTGAAAGAAAAAATAATTACAAAATAGAAATAGTAGTGTAAGTTCTATTGGAGAAAAACCTAAACTATCTTTTCACTTCATTCCTTTATAAAATTCACTAAATCCTCTATATATTCTCATAGCATTCATAAAATTTCCAAATAAATTGCAAAAAAAATTATTACCTTACTCAGATGGCTATGACTAAGAAGCAACATGAAATACCCTTTGTGTTGGCACTCAAATAAACTTCAAGGCCAATTACAGAACAATAACCCTACATATGCAACACATGTACACTTGAAACCCTTCAAATTTTAGTTGTATTTGCTTCTCCTTAATGAAAAGGAAAAAGGTGGAAAAGGGTTTGAATGGATATTAAGCGGTGAAAGAAAACAACACCACTAAAAATAAATAAAAACATACCAAAAAATAACACAAAATGTTGTATTTCAAATAAAAACATGATTGATCACTTTTAAGAAATAAAATTCCTTTAAGATTTCATAAATTTCAGCTAGATTATGTTAAAATTTTATATGAATCAGCAAAATGTAATTTGTAACATCAAGAGTCAAAAGAACACACCAAAATTTATTTATCAAAAGATAAGAAAAGTAAATAAGTTACATTTTTGTCCTCTTACTAAACATGAAGTGTAGAATCAGACTCAACCATAGATTGTAATCTTAAAAGGTTGTGAAATCTTCAGACACACCAACCATAGATTACAAGTGCACTGTGGGTTGCATTATAATTAGAAGGATATGACTTTATTTAGTATCTCAGGGATCAATAATATGATAAATATGAGTGCACTCCATGATGTATAGTGGTTAAAAAGTGTGCTTTAGCTATTCAAATGCCTTAGGAAAAGATATCTTTAAAAAATATATTCATGCTTATGTTGTAAAAAATTGACAAGATTAATTTAGTATGCCTATAATAATATTTTTCAGAATTTTATGATGACCAAAAGTGCCAAATCATAGATCGATGTTGTTAAGGTTGCATAATTTACTTGGAAATAGTTTATAGCCTTTTTATGTTGTGTATATCTTGCAACCATGACATATCATGAGACCATTTTCTTTGAGGCAATTAGGAAAAAAATTCACATGCCTCATGATATTCTTCCACACTATGTATTCATGTCAATCAAGGAAATCACAACTACAATGTTAGAAAAAATTCCTCTATCTCAAGAATGATTTGAAGGATGTCCATACCCTGTTCCAAAGATCCCATTTTTCTACAAGTAGTGAAGATGTTGGCAAAGGTTGTGAAACCTTTATAACCACCAACTGCATTTTCTCAAATACAAATATACAGATTCATGTGTTAAGGGGCCAAAAAGTCACCTACACTTCCTTCTCCAAGGAAAGCCCAGGGAGAAACATAGTTAATTGCATTTAATATCTCTTCATATGAAAATATAATAAAAAAGATCCATTTGCACTAGGTGCTTTGGTTTGGGCTCCATATGTAGTAGAAGAAGAAAAAAACCATCATCATTTATGTGGTACTAGCTTAATCCTATGAGGATAGTTGTAATATATTTTTAGCCTTTCATATTAAAGCATTTATAACTGAAAACCGAGCACATTAGCAGTCTCTTTTTCATTTTCATGTGAATTAATCCTAGTGGTACTAAGTATTGAACCATTACAGATCACAGAGTGGGTTTGAATAACAATCACATGATTTGGGTCCCAACTTCAAAATTTTAGTTGCTTGAGCTAGAGGATAAATTGAAATTTAAGCTTAACGAGGTTGGTACAAATATTTAACTAAAAGAATCATACAGAGGATGGAACAAGCCAACAAACAAGACAAAAGATAGTTGTAGGATTTCTAGCTAAAATGATATATAACCAGATATATAAAAAAATCTAGATCATATAAATTACCTTCTACCAAGTTAAGTTTGATTCTTAGAAGGACTAGCAACTTTTTCCCATTGTGCATTTCCTACTCCACTCTCTAAATAAAGATTTAATTGTTCACATTTCAGATAAGGTAGACACGACAGATTAATTATTTTGTTATTCTACAGTACTTACTATTTTAGTGCACGTTCCACCTGCAACTTGATCAAGTATTGTTTGATGCTTCAAGATAAATGGTCGTAAATATCTCACATATAGTTGTCTTGAACCTTGCCAACATGCATGCCAAATGTCAAAAACATAAAAGAGCATCATAAATTTGGCAGTTATCCAAAATACAACCATGGATATTGCATGGTTATTGTAGCATAAGATCTAGCCACTAGAGGGGGTGATTTTGTGGTAGAATCCACTTTAGTATGGTCATGGGATGGTGAATCATCCACCTATTGTTTGGTATGAAGATGGGAGGTAAGACATTGGTTATTATGATGGAAATTGGTTATTAGGATCCATGTGGAGGTGTAAAATCCCTTGGGAGGATTTGAAAGTGTGTGGAAGAGCCCTTGTGTCAAAGCCTTCACTTGTACATATAAGAGTTGATCAGAGAAGGTATATGCACAGGTGACAAACATGCAAATTTGACCAAGCATTACTGGGAACTTGACCTGGAAACATATTGACTTGTGATGATTTTCACAATAGTACATTTGTTTCTGGGTAAGCTCCTAGTAGTGCTTAGGAAAATCTACATGGTCACCAATTGTACATATACCTTCTCTAATCAACTCTTATATATAGGTGAAGGTTGTATATGTTGGGTATGCAAGTTGTTGATTGAGGGTGTAGGGAACAACACCCATTAGTAATGTGGGTCAGGTCTTGTCTTTCAATTATACCTAAATAAATAGACCACTTAGATGGCCATCCTTAAATCTAAAATATTTGATAGCTATTGTGATTGAGTCTTGAGTAAACCAAAAACTACAAACCTAAACCCATGCAACATCTTTGGGTGAATTAAAGAAAAATTAGGAATGCTCATTTGTACATGTAAAATTAAGAAAATAAGAAACCAATCAAAATATAGTAATATAAACCATTCTTTGCATATTTCATAGCCGCATACATTACTAAAGCCACAAACACTAAAACCATTAAAACAATTGTGCCCCTTACAACATATGACATATGTTGTGCTGGCATATCTTATGCATGTCTGGTTACTGCATTTGGTTATGACTTTTTGGGTATACTTTGTTATGTATGTATGAAGCATAATTTATTGGCTTATAGTATACCTTGGAATGTATGTATGGATCATACTTTCTTTTATATAGCTGAAACTATATGTGGTTCAATGTGTGCACACATTTCTGTTATATTGGTTTACTTTTTGCATACACTTTCTATTCATGGTTGAATTGTACTTGTTCTATGAGAGAACCAAATTTGGATATGTACATTGGCTATGTATATATGGATTAATTCTTATGAGGATAAGATTTAATATTCTTATAAGATTTAATTTTGATTATTCTTATGCTTATGCCTAAGATTTCTTTTTTTAAAACAATATCATGGACTTGATATTCTTCTCATGGATCAGGGATCCCTTATTGAGTACTTGGTGGACATCATGGATTTTTTGTTGGAGACCATTACTCTAAGTATTTGGTGGACATCATGAATGTTTGGAGACCAATGCTATTGGAATCATGGATTTGATGCTACCTTGAATATCATGGATATTCTAAAGTCTATCTAGAGGACAAGTAGATCTAGGAAATCCACAACTCTTGTGATAGGGCATCAATGATTTGATGCTACCTTGAATATAATGGATATTCTAAAGTCTAGAGGACATGTGGATCTAGGAAATCCATAACTCTTGTGATAGGGAATCATGGATTTGATGCTACCTTGAATATCATGGATATTTTAAAGTCTAGAGGACAAGTGGATCTAGGAAATCCACAACTCTTGTGATAGGGCATCATGGATTTGATGCTACCTTGAATATCATGGATATTATAAAGTCTAGAGGACAAGTGGATCTAGGAGATCCACAAATATTGTGATAGGGAATCATGGATTTGATGCTACCTTTAATATCATGGATATTCTAAAGTCTAGAGGACAAGTGGATCTAGGAAATCCACAACTCTTGTGATAAGGCATCATGGATTTGATGCTACCTTGAATATCAAGGAATGTAGAATGTTTTGAAGTTGCTTTTGGTTTTCAAAGTGTGATTTTAGAAGGATCCAAAACACTCACTAATTAGTCTTGATCCCATATTTAGTGCTTACAATGAACAAAAGAACCCTGTTGCAGCTTGGCATAGGAGGAGTGAATTCTGAGTTTTATGGTTGTTTGCATAGTTTGTAAAGCTTGATTATTTGGAGTTGGAAGAGGTAGTAATAGAGGATCTTAAGAACCATACTATTCTAGTTTGGTTCCATATTATTTACTTGGGTTGAAGAAAAGATCGTTGTTTCAGTCCTAATAGGAATTAGGAAAAAATCTGAGAGTTGCATATTTGTGGGACTGTAGAGGCCCGTTGACTATGGAAAATGGAGTCTTAAGGGTCTATAGGAAGTGTGTAACCCTTATTAAAGTCTATGTTTTATCCAAGATAGTGGCCATTAGTGGATTTTTGGGAGATTATAATCTATTGGATTGTGAGTTTGAAGTTGTTGTCCCATGTTGGGATCACCTTACATTTTGGGAGGTTGAGTGAGAAGTAGACAGTAAGAAGAGATCAAGAGTCCTATGATTGGATTATGTTGAATTGGAGAACAAAATTCAAGATAAAGGAGGGTAGGTCATTACTACACTTCTTGTTGTGTGCACTCTACACCAATGACTATCAGTCATATACGATCAATAAGATTATTGTCACAATGATAAGAATATGTTTAGTGGTGTTTTAAAAGATAGTGTGATCAGAGATAAATTCAACAAAGACATTGGTCACTTTGATAACAAGGAAACCATGCCAAAATAATTATTTACAATAACATATCATTTTTGTATAGTATATTATCACAATGGAATGACCATCCTTTAGGGCTTCCCAGACACAAATGTTTTATTGAAAGAAAAAGACAAAATGTTTCAAACATTTCACCCACTGCTAGAATCTCCATGGTAACCCTTCATACAACCTAATAATTATGAGTTGGAAATACCTTATGAATCCCTCATCTATGTGTAACAAGTGTGGGAAATACCTGTGCAAAAAGGGGTAGATGTACTGTTTACAATACCGATCACTGTGTCATGGTGTCCTCCCTTGCAACGTATTAGAAGACCATGTGGACTAGCAGCAATAGACAATGTCTCTCAACCTCCTTCTCTCCCCGATGATGGTACCGTCTTCAATATTCTACAAAATGATTTGGTTTCACTTTTTTTTCATGTATAGCCCGCAACTGTCAGAATTCCAATGGTCTATTTAAAACCCATCAGAATTCTGACACCATTGGGGACTATTACAAAAAAACCCAAATTCACAAAAAAATTTCATCCGTCGAAAGTTTCTGTCAAAATTTGGCCCCAAATGTAGTAGACAGAGAGAGAGAGAGAGAGAGAGAGAGAGAGCATACTAATTTTCCTATACATTGCATGTATGGTAAATAATGAGTACCTATTTTATACCTTACTTGATTCAAATAGATGGCAGAAAAAATGTTGATGACTAAATATGAGCGTAGGTTAATCATGTGTTAGATCATCTCAATATATTTCCTACACTTTTTGAATGTAGTCAATCAAACTCCATATGTGGAAGTTATGGCTTCCAGAGAAAATCCTATTTTAATTTCTTCATAATCCGATCGGGTTATGGAGAATAAAATGCATAACCTTGACTTCTTCAAAACCTGATCGGGTTTTGAAGAAGTGAAAATTGTGCATTTTATTCTCCAGAACCCGATCGGGTTATGTAGGATTTGAAAAATTACTTTTTTCTTTTCAAAACCCGATCAGGTTATTTAAAATTTAGAAACCCGACCGGGTTATGGCTTGGGAAGAGTCTTGGAAAATAACCCAAAGGCTTGGAGGCTCATTTTCCCTCCATTTTTTTTCTTCTTTTAGACATTTTTTCATCTTGTAAGATGAATTCTTGACTTTATCTTCATCAGGTTTGCAATTTGTCAATATGGTAGCTCTATAATTTTCACCATAATCTCATATGTCTTCTTAGCTTTAACCATATAAATTTTTATATTTTTGGACAACATTAACATAGTAAACTTTAATTTTCTTTACCAGTGTCTTGACAGTCCTCACAGAAATATGTCTACCATTTTTTTATTAACTTTTGATATACTTAACCAAATTGCAAATAAATTACATATTATTTTTCTACACTTGATTCTATACACATTAAAAAAAAGTTTTCATTTTTTTGATTATTTTGATGCAAGTTATGCCCAACGCACAAACAGATACCAAATTTTCAGGATGCGGTCACTTCGAAAAATTACAGAAAATAAATACTCATAAAAAAATTACAAAAAATACACAACTTCTAGATCTAACTCTTACCTATCATTATACCAAAGATATTTCAAAAATATTGAATATAACAATATCTTATGTACATCGCATAGAAACAACTATGTTACATTTTTATGAAAAAATCAAGAACAAGTTTTCGTGTGCGCGGGGTTCGACCCTCTTAATCTTATCAGTTTTTTAAAAAAATTCATATTTAGAAAATAGGTTCAGAGTACTACAATTTTTTACACATCTTCTTATTTTGAGTGCATGACCCTCAAACGTCTGTTCCAAGTTCAGGTTTACCCGATTTCAGAAAACATGTGTCCACTTTACCCTTTTTTTGGTTCACAACTTGGTGCACATACCCTTATATGAGTCTTTTTCAAAGAACATTTTTTATCTTGTTTATGATTAAGTCACTCCGTATTTTACACTTCTAGAAAAATTTCTAATCATATTAAAAACTTTATTTTTCATGTACAATGGATTGCCTTATATGAGTCTAAAATGACTCCATTCTTTATGTCTGTAGAGAAATTTCCACTCCTATTAAAAATTTCATTTCATTTTCCATGTAATTAAATACCTTGTGTGAGTCTTTTTCAAATAACATTTTTATTTTCAACTATTGGGAAAGTATAAAGGTCTTTATTATGGTAAAGTTTATACTTAAAATATATATTATCCTCATTTATTTGTTTTTTTAGTCTGACTTATAAATTCTTTCAATTTCTTTTGTGATAGATGTGGAGTAATTGTAGATTCCGTAGTGCATAGCATCATGTGGTGTATGGAGTGTTGAAACAAAAGGAGGATCGATTGTCCATAGCCTTGTTTTTTACCTTTGAAAGGAAGGAAGAAATTAAGGCTCCTAAAGAGCTTATAAATGAAGAGCATCCACAAAAGTATAATTTTGCAACATTTGGTGATATCATTGCATGATATGTCCAATTAGGCCCAACATTGGGAGGATCTAATTACTTGTTGATATAATATTGTGATATGTTTTAGGGGTCTTATATGTTGCAAGGTATTTATGGCTTGGAGTGTCAATTAATTTGAAATATTTCTGTACTACCAATGCAGACAAACATTGTATTTATGGCTTGAAGTGTCAATTAATTTGAAATGTTTGTGTACTACCAATGGAGACAAACATTGTATTTATGGCTTGGAGTGTCAATTATTTTGAAATGTTTGTGTACTTATACCAATGTAGACAAACATATGTTTTTTTAATCCAATGATTCACTAAGAAATAAGTAGACACAAATGTATTTTTTAATCCCTCAATAGTGGTTATATTAAAATACCTAATGCAACATTGAAGGGATTTCTCGTGTGTAATTCTTAGTATTGGTAAAAGAATAGTGTTATCCTTAAGTGTTATGAATATAAAATAGATTTTTTTTCTTATCTTTGCTTGCTCATCTTCTAAGTTTCTTAGCTATCACAGATCTTGAGCATTTGTCAAAATAACATTACAGCTGTGTTAAGGCTAGATTATGGTACAAGTGGCATTTTCCAGGTGAATTAGATTACTACCAAATGTATTCTTTACACTTGCACTACCTGTTAAGGCTAGATTATGGTATAAGTGGCATTTTCCAAGTGAATTAGATTACTACCAAATGTATTCTTTACACTGCACTTAGTATGGTTTGAGATATATATAAATACATGAAATATTGGTTACTAGATCACTAAAGCTCCATGGTTTCAAAATAAAATTGTAGAAGAAAATGAGTGTTTGTTTACACCAATTTGATTTGAGCTTACTGAATATCTCAGAGAAAAATCTAACAATATCTTTTCCCATAAAGTTTTTTACCAAAAAGGTTTATACAACCAATGTGTAGTAGACAATGTAGAGGCTAATTGGGTTGCACAATTTGGGATGAGGATCAATACCAATTTGATCAATTCAAAACATAAGTCTACACTTATAGATAGGCAGGGACTAGCACAAAATGGATCTGTTGAGATGTATTTTTAGTAACTTTTGCCAGCATTCTCTATTTTTTTTTATGCCAAAATGGATGCATTGGAATATGATATGGACATCCAATAAAACATAAAAGAAGGGCTTTTGTTAGCATTATAGCTGGAAACACTCGAGTAGACATGTATGGAAAATGTGGATGCGTGGACAAGGCAATGATAGTTGGAAACGCTCGAGTAGACACACATGCAAAATGTGGATGCATGGACAAGGCAGTGAACTAAACTATTTGGCAGGATGACTTAAAGAAATGTGGTCTCATGGGATGCCGTGGAATCCTACCACTTATTTAACTAGTATTGCCTCAGCAAAATGCTCTAATTTTTCATCACAGATATCAAACCTACAAAAAAAACAAAAAATTAAAACTCTGCATCTCATAATACACCTAATGTTTTGCTCCTGACATAGCAATAATTTTGAACAAAAATTATAAGGAAAAAAAAACCAAAACCAAGCAGGGAAAGTAAAAAACCAAGCATATTTATAAAAAAATTGATGTTTTTGAGATATTTAATTTTAGAGGTTGTTGGAGAATTAATTTCTCAAATATAGATCTATCAATTGTAAAAATCATCAAAGCAGTTTGTAAACAATTACCTCCTGATACCAACAATGTGGCTGAATTTGAAGCATTGATATTAGGAATTTTTCATGTTCTATTCTTGAATGTTTCTAACCTTCTAATTAAAGGAGAATCTATGGTGGTATACAACATTTAAAAAAAAAAGGGAAATCAAATTGCTGGAAATTACAGTACAGGTTAGATGCTATTATGAAATCACTACAAATTTTGGCATCTTTTGAATCAAACATTGTTTTAGAGTGGCTAATAAAGTCACCAACTTTTTGGTCAATAAGGCTATAGATGAAACACTTCTAGAAAAGGAAGTGGATGAAGATCTTCTTATTCATTTTTCATAATTTCTAAATCTCCATCATCATCATCATGGGGGAAGATTTGGTTTGCATCTTTCATGATGGGGTTTTTAGCACAACAAGATTCAATTAAGGTAACTGATGACATGTAACTGATTGAATGTTTGAAGATATTAAGTTGATGATCATGCAAGGCATTAAATCAGATAATGCATTGTATTGTCATTTATGTCAACTTGATATAATCTGCATGGTCATGGAAATACTGCCAAAGACTTCAAAGAACCAATGAATCAAAGGCTATGCTATCAGTAATGCATATAAGTCAAGTATTCAGGAAGTGATTGTATACACTGATAAAGTGCATGCCGACGAAAATAGTAAAAGAGAAAAGTCACAGTGTTACTCGATGAGCAAATGCACAACATTACCGATGAGCAAAGTCATAGTGTTTCCCGACGAAAAAGACAAGGAGGGAGATCTCGATGACAACTGAAGTCACACTCATGGAACAGTTAGTTATCACCAATGACTAATTGAAGTGTTGACTGATAGAACAAAATTTTTAGAAAATGACAAAATGCTTAGCTGTCAAGAAGATAAAGATAGAATTAACAGATACTTATCATTGTTTTATTCATCCAGATAAAGCCAGAGATAAGTAATTGATTTGAAGCTGATTTGTCTAGTTGGCAAGAAGATCTCTTTGAGATAAAATTGGGTTTTTATTTAAATCTATTGGCAATAATTATGGATCACGCCAAAAATCAAGAAAGCCAAGAAAAGCTAAATCATGTCTATAAAGAGACAAACTCAATTCATTATGAATTGTGTGAGGTGAAGAGAAAAGAGGGAAGATGTTAAAGAAAATCTAAAGGAGAAGAAAGTCTTCATTCAATCCTAATCAATCAAGCTAAGGAAAGAGCTAGATTCAACAGACACCGACAAATAGTGAGACAACATCACATAGCAGAATAGTGTGGAGCAAAGGTATAGAATTGATTATATTGATCAGAGAGGTAATACACTTACAATAGATCTGAAAATCTACAATTAAGTTGCAGTATGTATGAATAGATCATTAATGTTTCAGTTTAACCATTGAAGCATCAAGTCTCTTAACCAAGTAGGACTTAAAATTATTCTACAATTGAGATACATCCCAAGGAGTATCAAAAATTTTGATCATGAAAGTAGCATTGGATATGCCCGATACCTATTGATAGGCCAAGTGAGTGTTTGATCAAGGATGGTAGCATTAGATGCTAGATACTAGGTGACAAACTATCTTTTAAATCCTCTAACAAGGTCGCACCTAACACTGTGTTTGTAACCTTTAACAGGGTTGGCTCTTAACAGGGCTCACTTCAGAAGAATGAAAATTTGGGGTACCATTCCCAGTGGTTTTTCCCTTAACAGGTTTCCACATTAAAAATCCATGTATTATGTGTTTATGTTTTATTACTTTACTATTTTACATTTCACATATGAAATTCTAGATTGATTGGTATACTCTGCATATTTACTGTGTTTCGATAAATAGTTAACTGCTTATCGGTAATCATATAGAAGAGAGATTAGCAAAGCAATCCGACAAGTAGAAAATTGATATAAGTATTTCAAGGCATTCATCTTGTAGGATAGAAGATAACTAGAGACATAATTTATGGTTATAAGTTTTAAGGGTTGATTTAAGGATTAATTTTTGAGGCCACTAATTCACCCCCCC
>MU223196.1:822043-839824 GCA_018584345.1 Thuja plicata
CTGATTTATGTGGACCTATAAGGACAAAGAGTTATTATGGAGATAGATACTTTATTCTCTTTGTTGATGATTACTCTAGAATGATGACAGTCATGTTTCTAAAAGATAAATTAGAAGCATTTAAGATGTTTAAATGGTATAATGCAATGGTTGAGAAACAAAGAGGTAAAGAATTGAAATTCTTAAGATCAGATAGAGGAGGGGAATTTATTTCAGATGAATTCACTAACTTTTGTAATGAGCATGGAATCAAAAGACAGGTCTCTGCACCAAGAATACCACAACAAAATAGAATTGCTGAAAGAAGGAACAGATCCATAGTTGATTGTGTAAGAACACTGACATAGAGAAAGGCATCACCCAAATCTTCTGGAGAGAAGTTGTTAGTACTATTGTTTATGCATTGAACAGAGTACAATTGAAGAAAGACACCAAAAAGACACCTTATGAGCTTTGGTATGGATACACACCCAATGTGAGTTATTTCAAAAATTTTGGTTGTCAATGTTATATCTTAAAAGATGATAGAAATGGAAAACTTGACTCCAAGAGTGATGAAGGAATCTTTTTAGTGTATTCTACCAAGAGAAAGGCTTATAAATGTCTAAATAAAGCCTCTAACAAAATTGTTGAAATTGCAAATGTAAAGATAGATGAATTTGCAAAGAAGAATGAAAAAGAAAGCACTAAAGAACTAGAGGACTACAATAGGTTTGTATACAATGAAGAACCTGACACTCTACCCAACCAACAATGTAGAGCTCCTGAGCAACAGATCATTGCACCTGAGCATCAGGCTACAAATACTGATGATCAAGATATTGCTCAAAATGATGCACAAAGTGATGAAGAACAAAATGAAGGAAAAAATGATGATCAAGCTGATAGACAAAGAGATGAACCTATACTTGCAAGATATATCAGAAGGAATCATCCACAAAACCAGATCATAGGAGATAAAAAGGCTAGTATGAGAACTAGAAGTAAGTCTCTAAATACAAAATGCCTTATTTGTGATTATGAGCCCAAATCTATCAATGTTGCACTTGATAATGATGAATAGATAAGTGCTATGAATGAAGCGATTGAGCAGATAGATAAAAATAAGACATGGACACTTGTACCAAGACCAAATGACAAGAATGTCATCGGTACAAAATGAATATTCAGGAATAAACTAAATGAGAATGGAGAAGTCATCAGAAATAAAGAAAGACTAGTATGCAAGGGGTATGTACAAGAAGAAGGGATTTACTATGGAGAGACCTTTGCACCCATTGCTAGGCTAGAAGGAGTAAGAATATTACTTGCTTATGCTGCATATAAAGGATTCAAGGTATATCAAATGTATGTCAAGTCTGCATTCCAAAATGGAATACTTGAAGAAGAGGTATACATTGAACAACTAGAAGGGTTTGTTGATCCAGGAAAGAGGGACATGGTATGTAGACTACATAAAGCCATGTATGGATTGAAACAAGTACCTTGAGCGTGGTATGAAAGACTTCATTCCTATCTTATAAGTATTGGATTTGTAAGGACTAGTGAAAACAATAATCTTTATTTGAAGGACGATACTGATGCTAATATTTTGATTGCTGAGATATTTGTTGATGACATCATATTGGAGGCAATGATAAGCTATGAAAATCATTTGCAAATGAAATGAACAAAGATTTTGAGATGTCTATGTTTGGAGAGATCAAGTTCTTTCTTGGTCTGCAGATCATGCAACAAGATGAAGGTATCTTCATTACACAATCCAAATACATCAAAGAAGTACTAAAAATATTCAAAATAGAAGAGTCCAAACCAGTTGGAACACCAATGGAAACTGGATGTAAGATGACAAAGGAAGACAAGTTATCAGAGGTAAATTAGACTTTGTACAGATTAATGATTGGAAAACTCATGTATGTTGTACATACTAGACCAGATATTGCACATGCAGTAGGAATAGTTGATATATTTTTTGCTAATCCCAGGGAATCACATATGACTGCAGTGAAAAGAATTCTAAGATATCTGAAGAATACCAAGGAATATAGCTTATGGTATAGAAGAGAAGGCAAATTTTAACTAAAGGTCTTTACTAACGCTGATTGGGCTGGAAATATTAATGACCGGAAGACCACAACTGGAGGAGCATTCTTTATGTGTGACAGACTTGTCACATGGATCAACAAGAAGCAAGGATGCATCTCTCAGACCACTACAGAAGTAGAGTATGTTGTTGCTGCTGCCAACTACTCAAATATTGCATGGATCAAATAGTTACTGGAAGGTATGCATATGAAAATTATTGAACCAGTAATTATCTACTATGATAATACAAGTGCAATAAAAATTTCCAAGAATCCAATCATCCATGCTAAAACAAATCATATTGCCATCAAGTATAATTATTTGAGAGAACAAGTTCAGGCAAAGGAGGTGATACTTGAGTATGTGAAATCAAAGGAACAATTGGCTGATATCTTCACCAAGCCACTACCCAAGGATGCATTTGAATACTTGAGAAAGAGACTAGGGGTCTGACCCTTGTCTACTGGTTAGTAAGATGACTAGAAGGCTGCATCAGCCTACATATTATCAGAATACCATTCATGTTGATGCAAGAAGAGATATGGAATTCAAAGATAAATATACACACAACAAGGTATTTTATCTACTCCGAGCACCAGAGTTATTACCGATGGATTGGGAAATTCAAGGAATATATTATGGATAGAAAGGATCCATTTGACATTACTATCAAATATTTGTTTGACAAGATGTTTGTTTGGCATTGTTGTCAAAGGGAGAGAAATATCTCATTATCATATAGATAAAGGGAGAGATTATATCCATTATCATCTCAGGGAGAGATTACATCCATCAAAGTATCCAAAAGGAGAGATGTAACAAGAAAGGGAGAGTTCATCCAAAGGAAGAGAATTGCTGATAAGAGACATCAAAAGAATAGAGAACAGTCAAAGGGAGAGAATTTGACATAGGGAGAGAACACACCACATCAGAGAAAGAAAGCTTCTACATCTATCCAGTGAAGGGATTAAAGACAAAAATAAAGTTGCAAGAATCAAATCAAAGCTATTTGAGCTTACCAAAAGCTAGACATTTGTAATAGTTACATTAGGAAAGCTTGATAAAACTGTATATTTCATATTGTATTAGGAATAGTATAGTATGATAATGTAGTATGTTTCCATCAATTCCAAGGGGAGAGATTTATGACATGTAACTGATTGAATGTTTGAAGATATTAAGTTGATGATCATGCAAGGCATTAAATCAGATAATGCATTGTATTGTCATTGATGTCAACTTGATATAATTTGTATGGTCATGGAAATACTGCTAAAGACTTCAAAGAACCAATGAATCAAAGGCTAAGCTATCAATAATGCATATAAGTCAACTATTCACTAAGTGATTATATACACCGACAGAGTGCACGTCGATGGACAGAGTAAAAGAGAAAAGTCACAGTGTTACCCGACGAGAAAATGCACAACATTACCGATGAGCAAAGTCATAGTGTTTCCCAACGAGAAAAACATAGAGTAACCAGACAGAAAGAATTATAGTGTTGCCCGATGGAAAAGACAAGGATAGGGATCTCGATGATAACTGGAGTCACACCAACGGAACAGTCAGTTATCACCGATGACTAACTAAAGTGTTGACCGAAAGAACATAAAGTTTAGAAAATGACAAAATGCTTAGCTGTCAAGAAGATAAAGATAGAATTAACAAATACTTATCATTGTTTTATTCATCCAGATAAAGCTGGAGACAATTAATTGATTTGAAGCTGATTTGTCTAGTTGGCAAGAAGATCTCTTTGAGATAAAATTGGAGTTTTCTTTAAATCTATTAGCAAGAATTGTGGATCACACCAAGAATAAAGAAAGCCAAGAAAAGGTAAATCATGTCTATAAAGAGACAAAATTAATTCATTATGAATTGTGTGGGGTGAAGAGAAAAGAGGGAAGATGCTAAAGAAAATCTGAAGGAGAAGAAAGTCTTCATTCAGTCCTGATCAATCAAGCTAAGGAAAGAGATAGATTCAGTATACACCAACAAATAGTGAGACAACATCACAGAGAAGAACAATGTGGAGCAAAGGTATAGAATTTATTATATTGATAAGAGAGGTAATGCAGTTACAGTAGATTGAAAAATCAAAAATTAAGTTGTATGTATGAACAAGGCATTAATGTTTCAGTTTAACCATTGAAGCATCAAGTCTCTTAACCGAGTAGGACTTAAAAGTCTTCTACAATTGAGATACATCCCAAGGATTATCAAAAATTTTGATCATGAAAGTAGCATTGGATATGCCCGATACCTATTGATAGGCCAAGTGAGTGTTTGATCAAGGATGGTAGCATTAGATGCCAGATACTAGGTGACAAACAATCTTTTAAATCCTCTAACAAGGTCACACCTAACAGTGTGTTTGTAACCTTTAACAGGGTTGACTCTTAACAGGGCTCACTTCAGAAGAGTGAAAATTTGGGGTACCGGTCCCAGTGGTTTTTCCCTTAATAGGGTTTCCACGTTAAAAATCCATGTGTTATGTGTTTATGTTTTATTACTTTACTATTTTACATTTCACATATGCAATTATGGATTGATCGGTATACTCTACATATTTACTGTGTTTCGGTAAATAGTTAACTGCTTATCGGTTATCATACATAAGAGAGATTAGCAAAGCAATCCAAAAAGTAGAAAATTGATATAAGTGTTTCAAGGCATTCATCTTGTAGGACAGAAGATAACTAGAGACATAATTTGTGGTTATAAGTTTTAAGGGTTGATTTATGGATTAATTTTTGAGGCCACTGATTCACCCCCCCTCTCTCAGTTATTACTAACAGTAACATATGGATGTTACTCTTATTTTATTATTTCCCACCATTGTCATGAAGGTTGAGTTTGGTTTTCATCCACCATGACTAGGATGAACGGTGCAATACTTTATCTTGGTTGACAGGCCTCATTCTTATCTTGGGTGAATGGGATCAATTGTTTTGAGTCATCTCATCCACTCAGATAAGGATAACTATACATAGAGGTTATAGCTATTTTGGCTAGATTTGTATTATATTGTCTGCTCATCATTTACAGTCTTATCACCTTTAATGGGATTGCATTTTTCGTAACATGTTGTGTTTCATCATATGGGTTATATCATCTCTTAGTTTAAATATAAATACATCTTGGATTATTTTTCTTGTGCTATTAAGCTTGCTTGTTATGTCATAGATCATGCAGACACATTTTGTTTTGAGAATTTTTGTGTTCTAATATTATTATTGTGTACAATCATACTTACTTTGATTGGATTGCATCATTCATAGTGATTGTTATGAGGTGACAACTTGGTAATTTGGTAAATACTTTACAATTATTTTTCTGACTACATTATGGTTGGCGTTCATTGAAATTTATGGTTGATATGCTCCATCACCACACTCTTTTCACCAATTTTAGTTGATAGTGGGTAGGGGCATTTGTATTATTAATTCAATGTCTCTATTTTAAAATTGCAATTCCACGGCTTTTTGATGAATGGGAATTCTAAATTTATCTAGCCAATGTTGAGTTTGATTGCAAAATCTTTTCATTGCTTCACTGTATAATGTTATGTTTTCTTTCTAATCCATTTATTACATAATTATGATATGCATTTAGGCTCTTTTCCCATTGTGGGATTGGTGGATTTTGAAACCTTCATGGTTACAACTTCCTTTTGAGATGTATTTGTTGTTTGTGCAGGATGGTAGTTTGGTTTATATCTCACAGGAGTATGCTCGCTTGATGGAAAAGACTGATCCTTTGGTCTCTCAACCTTTACTACACAGGGACATATGTGTTGGGGATGATATTCTTCCTTTCCCCCCTTTAGATTGCAACACCTAATCAAGATGACCACCTTCAACGTGGATGTGATGGCAGAGGACCGATCTTGTTTGCCAGATCTCATGACAGATTCTCACTCTTCATCAACTGAGGATTTGATTTCCTCCACCTTCTTTTCTTTCTTCCCTGGTGGTACTTCTTCTAATGTATTGGGGTGATTGGGATAATGAGGGATATTGGGATTTGGAAAATTTTGTATATTTTGGGTTATGATGGATGTACTTCTGGGAGGTTTTTTTGGGTGGGGTAGATTAGTTAGTTGATCTATCAAACTGTTACGTGATCTACAACTGGAGGTTTTCTTCCTGGTTCTTTCGTGTCGGTATGCCCGCTTGAACCAGGCTTGTAAATTTTTTTATATTATTAATAATAAATATCGTAGCTCTCCCACTTTTCCAAAAAAAAAAATTTAAATTTTTGTAAAAATCCACCTTTAATAGGTGTAGTTCTAATAGAATTCAAAGTTATACAACATTTTATTTTGATAATAAAAATAAATTTAAAAGAAAATTTTTATATTTTGATATATAAGTCCCTTTATACATTCAACATATCATTTGATAAAATTATCTTGAAGAATATATCTTAAAGGTATTTAAGATCCAAAAAGGCCTAGAATGATAAATAAATTGTAGAAACCTTTCCTTGCAATATTCTTCTGTCTCTTCTTTCCTATCTCTTTTCCTAATACCTTATCATTAAGGCTACGAGTACAATTAAAGGAGAATTATAAATTCAAAGATGTGACCAAGCCTTATGATTCTCGCATATATATGACATTTAAATTTTCTTGTGTGAAATGATACATCATTATGGATAATTTACATCTTTCATATATCAGTTACTTTTTATGTTACAAATTTAAATTGGTTGTCATTTTAAAGTTCACTCATATTTTAATTAATATGTATGACCTTTGAATTTTTTTGTGTGAGAAGATAATCATTACGAATACTTTGCATCTTTTATATTACAGATAAATTAGTTGTGATTTTGGATTTCGCTCGTAATTTGATTAATCGGTGATTATCTCTTATGTAGTTGAATAGAATTGTATTTAGAGGGATAAATGTGATTGTGTATAGAGGGATAAATCATTACATTTTAATGGTAGAAATTTTGTACGCAATCTATAAAATACTAGATTGAATGGATGAGAAATTATATTTGATCTATTTCAGTTACTATAATTGCATTTGAAATCATATATATTAGTTGAAAAAAAAGTGATTGAAATTATTTTATTCTTTGATATTAAAATGTTTTTATTTTTTTGGTTAAAGATTTCAACTTTTAAATCAAAAAATATATAGAAATCATTTTCTACCAAAAATTTTAATCGTTATAAATTCTATGATTCGATCATCCTCACTAATTCAATCCCAATATGTGACATTGTCAAAGTTGTGGTGGTGGCGGCCCAAACTATTGATGAAAATTATTCAATTATGTATTGTCATTGATGTTTACACAAATATAGTGATGCTTACACAAATGTCTAATGCTATCCGATCACAGACAGTGTATGCCAAGCTCTCTCGGGTATTGAAGAAGACCAAAGTGATTTTCAGTTCTAACCGAGTTCACTCGGGCATACAGTATTGGTCGGGCATTGAAGGATTTTAGTGTTGTCTGTGTTAAGCATTCAGTGTGAGCCAACTAACAATAGTTTACATTTTATGTTTAATTGGTTATATGTAGCTGATAGACCTAAGTCTTATTATTTATTTGAAAGGTTATTCAAGCTGACTTGACAAGGCTTATCATATATAAAAGGTAAAGTTTGGATTGAATGTGTATGAGATAAGTGTGTTTATGACATGAAGTGTGGAGGCAAAATCAGATGAGATTTTGATTGAGAACAAAACATACAGAGCTGCAAAAAATATTTGATCAGTGAGGATCAAGTCTTATAAGCTAGAGCAGAGATCTGAATCAACAAAGACAGTTGCTTCGTCAAACAGGTCAATCCATTGTTACTCTCTAACAATTGTAGTAGTGATCCAGATCTCTTAACAACCTTTTGTAAATCCTCTCACAAGGTGAAATTTCTACATTGAAGTGTTTCAAGACCTCTAACAAGGCCACTCCTTATAGGGTGATTAAATCCTCTAATAGGGTCACACCTAAAGTGTGTATTGTAACCTTTAACAGGGTTGACTCCTAACATGGCTCACTTCAGAAGAGTGACAAATAGTAACTAGATGCAATTGGTGGTTTTTCCCATATTGGGTTTCCACGTTAAATCTTGTTGTTATTTGTGTACATGTTATTTTATTTATGGCTTATGTTTCTGCAATTAATTACTAAAGGATAATCACAGTTAATATCTTAAGATTTTCTATGTTAACTGAGTAATAGTAGAATATCTGTGTTAACCGAACAACAATGAAAAGTTTGTTTAAGACATCTAAGGGACTTGGATTTGTTTTTGTGGTAACTAATTCACCCATCCCCTCTTAGTTAATCAACTCATTTCCAACAATTGGTATCAGAATAGTTGGTGCTTTCAAGGAAGGTTTCAAGGTGTAAGCTAAAGATCAGAGATGTCTTATAGAAGGGAGATCCCCAAGCTTAAAAAAGACAACTTTGTTGCATGGAAAGATTTGATGAGGCTACATCTATCTACTATTGGAGATACTGGTTTTCAATTTCTAGATCATAAGTATGTGGAACCATCGAGACCTATGTCTATGGAATGGAGAATAGACATGAAGAATCATAACATAATGATGATTGATATAGCTTCCTTACTCATATATGCCGAATTTGATGAATTCAAGGACTACCCTACTACCTATGATATGTGGAAGAAACTACATGGTATACATAGATGAGATGAAAATTTAAAGAGAGCCAAAACATAAATTCTCATAGGTCAGCTTGATCAGATGAAAACAAAAGAAGGAGAAGACATTACAAAATATAGTGAAAGAATCAAGAAAAGTGTTAGTGCCATCAGAGCTGTCGGATGAACAATTGAAGACAAAATAATGGTTAGTAAGGTATTGAGAAATTTACTTCCTATCTATTCTATTAGAGTTTAAGCTATTCAAGAGATGAGGTGTAGTAATGATATAACTCTAGATGCATTGGTTGGAGGGCTTACAACTTTTGAGTTGGACAACTTTGACAATTATTTTCCTAATCCTAGAAATTTTGAGTCTGCATTCAGAGCTAAACTAAACCTTGGTAAGATGGATAGAAACTCAAAAGGAAAAAATATTGACAGTGAGAGTGATGATGAGTTTGATGATGAAGATCTAGAAATCATTGAAGCATTATGTGCAAAGAGAGATGCCAAAGGAAAGTAGAAAGGAAGAAGACCATTGATTTTCTTTTCATGTAATGAGATTGGTCACATTGCTGCTAAGTGTTTGAACCAAGAAGACAAAGATGAGAAAAAGTTCAACAAGTACAAAGGAAAGAAATATTTCAACAAGTACAAAAGCTACAAGGACAAAGGTAAGAAATCTTGTTATATTGCAAAATATTATGATAGTGATGAAGATGAAGATGAAATGGTTTACATTGCTATTAAGGATGAGTCAAAAATGAAGATAATGAAAAGACTACTCTATACTCTCATATTAGAAAGAATGACACTTGGATAATTGATAGTGGTTTTTCTCACCACATGACTGGTGATAAAACCAAATTTGAACATCTTGAGCACTATGATGGTGAGAGTGTCAGTTTTGGGAATGATGAACCTTTCTAGGTGAAAGGTAAAGGTTGTTTTGCTCTAACAGAAGGAATCAAATGTGATAATTCTTATTGGGTTGAAGGACTAAGGCATAATATACTTAGTGTGGCACAACTGAATAACATTGGATTCAAGGTAGAATTCATGAATGGTAAGGCCAAGCTCTTGGATGGTAAGGGAAACCTAGTTGGAACTGACAGACAAACAAAAGGTAATCTATTTTATCTTTATCTCAATAAAAGTTCATGTTTTATTGCACAACTAGAGGAAATATGGTTATGGCATAAAAGGTTATGTCATGTGAATTTTGATAACCTGGTCAACAGAAGCAAGAAAAAAAGTGTAAGAGGTATTCCTATTCTGAAGAAACCTAAATTAGCAATATGCAAATAATTTCAAATTGGGAAGATGGGGAAGACTAGTTTCAAGAGAAAGAATTACAATACAAAAGAAGTCTTGGAGTTAGTGCATACTGATTTGTGTGGACCAATTGGAACAAAATTTTATACAGGTGAGAAGTATTTCATTTTATTTTTTGATGACCATTCCAAAATAATGACTGTTATGTTTCTCAAAGAAAAATCAGAAGCTTTTCAGAAGTTTAAGTGGTACCTTTCCAGAGTTGAAAAGGAAACAAGAAAGAAAATTAAATGCTTAAGATCTGACAGAGGAGGTGAATTCATTTCTAATGAGTTTGATAAATTCTGCAATGAAAGGGGAATCAAGAGACAAGTATCTGCCCTAGGTACACCACAACAGAATGGGATAGAAGATAGAAGAAACATATCCATTATGGATTGTGTAAGAATGTTGCTACCAAATACTGGAAGGAATCCATCAACACTACAATTCATACCTTGAACAGAGTTCAATTGAAGAAAGGTACTGAGAAGGCACCTTTTGAATTATGGTATGGATATAAACCCAATGTTTGTTATTTCAAAGTATTTGGAAGTAAATGTTACATCTTGAAGGAAGCAATAAATGGAAAAATTGATGTAAAAGGTGATGAAGGTATATTCCTAGGTTACTCCTGCAAAAGAAAAGAATATAAATGTTTGAATCTTACTACTCATAAAGTCATATAAATTGTGCATGTAAGGATTGATGAGTTTACAAAGATAAGTGAAGAACAGAGCAGTAAAGAGCCCAAGGACTACAAAATTTTTGTATATTATGAACCTGATACTATACCTAAGACACATGTAATGGTGATTGGACAACAACCATGTCAACCATTGAATTCATCAGCAAAAATCATGTTGCAACTTGTGCAACCCAAGCTACTAACTGAAGAAATTGAGTCTCAGACTGAAGAAACTAAGTCACAAAAAGAGGGAACTGAGTCACAGACAGAGGCACCCGAGTCTCAAATAGAGGCACTTGAGTCTCAGATAGTGGAACCCGAGTATTAGATAGAAGAATAGAACATAATGTTTGAACACAGTGAACCTAGTGGATCAAGTCTAGAATCGATGAGGAAGGAATCTATACTTGCAAAATATGTCAGGAGGCATCATGCATCTGAGAAAATAATTGGAGATCAGACAGAAGGTGTAATGACAAGGAAAAAAATTAAAGGTACATGTTTTCTTAGTGAAATTGAAACTAGATCTATTAAAGATCCATTGAATGATGAAAGATGGATAGAAGCCATGAATGAAGAGATTGAGCGAATGTAAAAGAACAAAACTTGGACTCTTGTACCTAGACCAAAAGACAAGAATGTGATTGGTACTGAGTGGGTTTTGAGAAACAAGATGAATGAAAAAGGTGAAGTTTCCACAAACAAAGCAAGATTAGTATGTAAAGGATATGCTCAAGAAGAGGGTATTGATTATGGAGAAAATTTTTCTCCTGTTACAAGACTTGAATGAGTCAGAACTCTTCTAGCATATGCTGCACATAAAGGATACAAGGTATATTAAATGGATGTAAAATATGCATTCTTGAATGGAATTCTAGAAGAGGAAGTCTATATTGAGAAACCTAAAGGTTTTGTTGATCCTAACAAAAGGAATATGGTTTTCAAACTACACAAAGCCTTGTATGGATTGAAGCAAGCTCCTAGATCTTGGTATGAAATATTGCATGGTTACCTAGTAAGTTTTGAATTTTAGAGAACTAATGACAATAGTAGATTGTATATAAAAGAAGGACCTCAGAACAACATACTATTAGCAGAGATATTTGTTGATGATATACTATTTACTGGATATGATGATTTATGCAAAGCATTCTACGAAGCTATGAGTAAGGAATTTGAGATGTCTATATTTGGTGAAATCAAATTCTTTGTTGGTTTACAAGTTTATCAGATGAAGGATGGTATCTACATTACTTATTCTAAATACATCAAAGAGATACTAAATAAATTTGGAATGGAAGACTCGAGACCAGTTGGAACACTTATGCCTACTAGACATAAGTTGTCCAAGGATGATGATTCAAAGGAGGTAAATCAAAATACCTACAAAACCATGATTGGTAAAATTCAATATGTTATTCACACTAGACTTGATATTGCATTAGCAGCTAGTATTGTTGCAAGGTTTTCAGCTAATCCTAGAGAGAATCATTTGATGGCTGTCAAAAGGATTCTGAGATATTTTAAGGGTATTGAAGAGTATGGATTATGGTATAAGAAAGGAGGAAACTTTGATTTGAAGATTTTTACTGATGCTGATTGGGCAGGAAGTGTTGATGACAGGAAGAGCACAAGTGGTAGAGCATTATTCCTTGGAAAGAGGTTAGTCCCCTAGACAAGCAAGAAGAAAAATTTCATTTCTCAATCTATAGTAGAGGCAGAGTATGTTGTTGCAACAGTGAATTTTTCAAATATCATATGGTTCAAACAACTGTTGTCAGGTATGAAGGAAGAAATCAAAGAACCAATAATTATAGTACAATTAACATTTCAAAGAACCCTGTGATGCATACTAAGACTAAGCACATTGCAATAAAGTATCATTTCTTGATAGAATTGGTTTAGGAAAAGGAAGAAAGGTTGGAATATGTGAATAGGAAAGAACAAATTGCAGACATATTCCCAAAACCATTACCTAAGCATACATTATTGTATCTTAGAGGAAAGCTAGGGGTGATTCCCCTAACTGAGGCTCACTAATAGATAGATTAGTGATGCATCAAGAAAACTACATAACAGATTTAACATGTTGATGCAGGTTGTCAGAGCTTATTACATATGAATCAGTACAAATAGGTACATTACAACTTCATTGGATGTGTATTGGATGGTGTCTTTGGCATTGGTTGTAAAAGAGGGAGACTTATTGATGTCATGCCAAGAATTTTTTTATCAGAAACAAAGAATGATGTAAGAGGGAGACATTTGTATTTCAGTGATTGTGAAGACAAAGGGAGTTTTCTACATGAGAATCAGAATGAAGCTAAGGACATTAATAAAATTTGATTCTTGTGTCTGTTGCTCTATAATTATTTGTATTATGACATGTTTTGTTGCCATCAATGTCAAAGAGGGAGATTTTTGTTAACAATTATTCAATTGTATATTGTCATTGATGTTTACACAAATATAGTGATGTTTACACAAATGTCTAATCCTATCAAAGCATAGACAGTTTATGCCAAGCTCTCTCAGGGATTGACGAAGACCAAAGTGATTTTTAGTTCTAATCGAGCTCACTCAGGAATTATAGTATTGGTCAGGCATTGAAGGATTTCAGTGTTGACCAAGTTAAGCATTCAGTGTCAGCTGACTAACAACAATTTACATTTTATGTTTAATTGGTTATATACAGCCGACAGACCTAAGTCTTATTATTTATTTGAAAGGTTATTCAAACCAACTTGACAAGGCTTATCATATATATATAAGGTCAAGGTTTGATTGAATGTGTGTGAGATAAGTGTGTTTATGACATGAAGTGTGGAGGCAAAATTAGATGGGATTTTGATTGAGAACAAAACATACAGAGCTGCAACAGAATAGCTGATCAGTGAGGATCAAGTCTTATAAGCCAGATCAAAGATCTAAATCAACAAAGACAGTTGCTTCATCAAACAGTTGAATCCATTGTTGCTCTCTAACAATTGTAGCAGTGATCCAAATCTCTTAACAAAGTAGACTTAACAGTATTTTGTAAATCCTCTCACAAGATGATATTTCTACATTGAAGTGTTTGAAGACCTCTAACAAGGCCACTCCTTACAATTTGATTAAATCCTCTAATAGGGTCACACCTAATAGTGTGTATCATAACCTTTAACAGGGTTGGCTCCTAACATGGCTCACTTCAGAAGAGTGAAAAATAATAACTAGTTACAATTGGTGGTTTTTCCCATATTGGGTTTCCACGTTAAATCTTGGTGTTATCTGTGTACATGTTATTTTCTTTATGGTTCATGTTTCTGCAATTAATTACTAAAGAATAATCATAGTTAATATCTTAATATTTTCTATGTTAACCGAGTAATAGTAGAATATCTGTGTTAATTGAGCAACAGTGAAAAGTTTGTTTAAGACATCTAAGGGACTTAGATTTGTTTTTGTGGTAACTAATTCACCCCTCCCCTCTTAGTTACTCAACTCATTTCCAACACAAAAAACTCCCTTTTTGAATTATTTCTAGAGGTGTGACAAATTTCTATGAGAAGGAATCTAAAAAATATATGCATTGATTTGGGAGATTTTTATCAATATGTTTTCTTAACAGATAAAGCACAATGTACTACATTTCTAGAAATACATTTTATATGGGGTGGTGCATACACTATTCCTATACTAATAAATAAAGTTTAGGACAATCCATAATCAATTTAACACCAAACGAAAGACTCAATGACCCCACATCAAGAGAAAAATTTAACACAGTCTTTTTCCATGAAATTTTTTATGGCAAATTTTTTTATAGAGCTAATTATAACTTAGACTTAGACAATGTAGAGTTTATATACACACACACACACACACACACACACACACACACACTTAATTTCATGTATGTGTAATTTTATTTTACGTGCATTTACATTTTAGCATTGATACTATATGTTTGGTGTATGTAATCTACTCAGTTGGTTTATATAGAACAGTGGTTACAAAAAATTGACTAAATTTTTTTAAGGGTACTCATTCACCCCTCCTCTCTCAGTACACACCCTTTTCATTATCCTAACATTGGGCCAACTGAGAGGATAATGGAAAGGGTGTGTACTGAGAGGGGAGGGGTGAATTAGTACCCTTAAAAAAATTTAGTCAATTCTTTGTAACCAGTGTTCTATATAAACCAACTGAGTAGATTTCATACACCAAGCATATAGTATCAATGCTGAAATTTAAATGCATGTAAAAAAAAAATTACACATACATGAGTATTTTGGTATCGTAGAGAAACCCTGTTAGAAGGTAAAAAATGTAGTGGGGATGAGACCCACAAAACTTCACTGCTGCAGTACTAAAGATAGCATGTTAAAGCTTTGCAAAATGATCACTTTTGATGATCTTACCCTGTTAGGAGTAACACAAAGATTGACTAGATCTGCCTCATGTGAGGATTTAGAAACACAATCTATGTGTGCACTCAGTTAAGATATTTACAATAAGATGGTTAAGTCTATTATATTAAAAGATTTAGGGTTTATTACAATTGTTAGAGAGTAACATAAAGTTTGTCTGAAACATATACAATCTCAACATTGTTGATACAAATCTATTAAGTTCATACAAAACATATCACCTCAATGTGAATGATAATACCTTCTGCCCTATTCTGCCAGGTAGCCTTGCCTTAGTTCTGTAAACTGATTTTAGCAATGTAGTCTTTGTCCTTGAATCCCTTTGTCTGATCTCTGATGTCTGTAGTATGGCAGCTACTTGATCATTTCTTGATTAACATACTTAACAAAATTTGACATCTATACATTTATATATCAAACAATGTGACCTAATTTGGGCTCAACAATTACATCCTTACCCTAAGATCAACGGTGTACATAATTTACCTTGATCATCTACACATAGGAGACAAACAATTAATGTTGTAAAACCATAATTAATGTCCTCCTCAATCGCGTAAACTATTATCTAAGTAATCTAAAAATTTGTTACATAGAGTAATGTGCCATAACAAACTTTTATGTGGACTCTGTTCCACTCGGTTAATGTTGTCTCTCGGTGCTCGGTGTATATTGTGTATCTCGGTTATACTGGTATTCAGTTATGCTGTGTATCTGTTGGTGAACAGATTTGCCTTCGAAGAAAATGATTACAAATTGACCCCAAAATGCCCAAATAAGAAGACTCAACCAACACCAATAGTTGGGTCACTTCGCCATGAAGAACGTAAGTGCCCTCTGAATTAACCGGGTACAGCTCCCCGTGTAAGATTTACAATGAATAAGTTTACACTAAAACTGATAATTCTTTTAACCTAAAAGCAATAAAGGTTTACAAACTTCTATTTGTAAACACAAAATAGAAGCGAAAGATTTAACCAACTGGAAAGAAAATTAACACTAAAAACTACAAGAAAATATCTACCTAAAAACTGCACTATAGAAAGAAACTGAGAAAGAAAGATGAAATATCCTTTCCAAATACACAACCAGCTACAGCACAAAGTCCGTAGATGACCATGTTGATGATCAGAGATAACAGGTATGCATTCAAAAGAAATTGATATCATTCAAAGATGAACCTCAATCAGGAAGTGAGCATCTAAAATCAAAGTTTTAATATGCAAACATTCATTCTCTGAATGTAGCAAAACAACAAAGGCTATGGTGTGCCTGTACATTAATCATTATCTGGAAAATAATATCTCCCCTACCCTGCATTACAACTAAAATCTATTCCTTCCCCAGCACAGAGTCTCGGGTTAGGTGGAATCCAGAACCCTTTTCCCATGTTTTTCGTGGCATATTTATGTCTTCCTTTTCAATCGGTTTCTTTTCAGTTTCATAACCGATTCTTTATTATCCCTTCGAGACATCTCTATTATCACTCTCATCTTTAATGTTTCAAACATATTCAAATTACACCGATAATAAAAGGATTTCAAAAAATTTTGAAATGAAGTCCACATGTCTCTTGGATAGACGAGGACACGTTGGGCCCCCTCTACAGCTGTGTCACAACCAAAGGATTTGTCAATGACATCAGTATCATCATCAATAGTTTTAGGTATCCTTGCAACTGCAACTTTCAAGCCACGTTTCTAGATTTCCTCATAATTAACAACTCCTCCTCTTTGAATTCCATCACCTCCAATTATATAGGCCCGAATAACACCATGGTCTTCAAGACTATCAATGATCTTTGAAGTTTTGTGACCTTTGTGCATCACATTTAACCATCTTTCTGTGCTCAATTTGGGGGTTTTTCCCATTCATAATGTTGATTTAATAATGCCTTGAATGCAACTTCCTGGGCGTCTGTATTCTAATCTTTCTGTCTTCAATTCTTTACCTGTCTACCTTTCTTACTCACATTAGTGTGCATGACAATAAGATTCAATGTCTAGCGCTGAGTGAGATCAGTAGGCCCCCAAATCTAACTGTGAGTCCTCTATGAAAACTTGCAGATGCCATTGCAAATCCTGTCAAATGAAGTAACACCTGAATTGCCTGACTGCGATGCTTTTTTCACCCGATCATTATGTCGGCACTGTTCTTTATCAGAGTCTCCATCAAAATCGGGCTCTTGACAGCAAGCGCTCTATTAATAGTGTTTTCAGTGGTAATTAGTGAAGTATTCTAACAAAATACATTTTCTATGTGAGTACTTTCATTTACGTCACCACTGTTAAGGCATCGACCACTCTGCACATCGACATTTTGTCAAACATTTTGGAGTTAGCCGTTAGGCTGCAACGAGGATCATAATTGATTGATGACTATTTTATTTGATAGAACTTGGGAATTTTGTCAAACAGTTTGCACACGCTGCTTGCACTTCCATATACATAGGAAAGTCGACACCTCATTGAACCATTCCAAACACATTTGCAAACATCCCGTCTCTTCTCACAAGATTTCATTCTCCATAGCCGTAGCATGAGGGAGTCGAGGTATGGTAATGGCTCTTTTGAAATTCTGGTTTAATCATTGTGACCCGATCCATTGCACTGATAACTTGAAGTTTTGTTTGCACTCGGGAAACC
>MU223196.1:847576-861317 GCA_018584345.1 Thuja plicata
AATCTAAGATTGGGTTACTATGAGTCTGCACTTTTAAACCAACGGGCTCTAAACTTATGTGAATCTTTGAACCTATGAATTTACCCCCGAACATCTAAACTCTCTTTGTCTCATCAATCTGTTTACTTCCTTGGACAAAGTATTTGAGCATGAGCAATAGATGTTTTTTTATTTATTTATTTATCTTAGTTTTATAATTGACACCTTTGGCGGAATGCCTCAACTCTGTATGATTTAGGCCACTTGCAACTTTAAATATTAATCTGCACTTGATTTATCTGTTCCTGAATAGATTACTATGAAATAGAATGAAAATGCCTGAACCAATTCGGACCTTGGAAGAATTTTAATATCATGGACTTTCATTCTGAATGGAGACTCAGGGTCACTTGACATCTGGACCAGCATTTGAAGTGGAATCACCAGAACTTTGCAAAATTGGAAACTGCTGAACTTTGCACCGAGATGGCTCAAAGTAGACCATTTAAACCTGCTTCAACAAATTGAACCACTTCGAACTACTTTGAAATTAGTTCAAAAAGGTTCGAGACCCCACACTGAAAGTTTAAAATCCAGGGAGTATATGGGTACCAACAGTATCTCAGTGTTTTCTATGCTTGATATAGTCTGTTTACTCGAGTATCACTATACTCGGTTAGCTCTAGGTGTGATCAGTTCTCTTGGTTAACTATGCACTTTGGTGATATATATCGACTATCTTGTGTTGACTCTGTCACCGACATTCCATTATGTCTTCTTGATAACTAATGATAACTTCAATGTGCAATTAGAGTAACATTATCCCCCTTTGGCATTAGTATAAAAAACTTAGTATTATACATAATATTATACTTGATGACTTCCCCTTATTACATGCTCCCCCTTTATATATACTCAATATATGTATATGAACATCCTAATTATATTATCTCCCTTTACTATACATATATACATATTTTTCCCCTTTTTTTGAAATAATGACAAAAGGTGTATAACTTGCTGTGTGTCGAAAATATTGGGATGGGAATTCTTGAGAGTTTCCAATAACTTCTCCCATTCCTCCTTTAAGTGATCAAGGATGAGTAGCTCTAGATTTAGCTGGGCATGCATATCATATATGCTTTCTGTTACTGATAATTCCAGGGTGGCAATAAGATTCTTTGTCAAAGTCACATGTTTTTGCATCATTGCTAAATGTCGTAGTAACGTCACTTGGAGCTGGGTTACTTTCTCTATGATTTGTTCCTCTTATTTTTTCAATTCCAGTATTGAATCGGTTTGCTTCATGATTCATAGCAACCACTTGATTGGTGATCTCAAAGTAATGTTCAGTAAGTCTAGATATCTCAGTTTCTTTTTTTTGTATCTTTTCAATCATCTTTCTTCTATCATCTACAACCATGTTTTTATCTTGTTCAGCTTTATTTTATTCATTCAAGACTTCAACCATTCTAAAAATTTGTGTATCTTGTCCAATCTACAGTGCCTTCACCTATTCAGTAAGTTGTTGATTGCTTTTAGATAGCTTTGATATGATTCCTTCAAAAGCATCAGATATGCTACGAGATGGAAATCTAGATATATTAAATGGGTCATGTATCTCTTCTTCATGATAATCAATCTCATGACAGTGAAGTTCCATGTCCTTCCTCTTAACAAACATCTCCCTGAGTTTCTCTTTGGCTTCTTTGAACTGTTCAACATAGATCTGTAGCTGTAACTTCTGATTCTCAATAGTTTTTTCAAGTTTATACCTCTCCATTTTAAGGTCTTTTCTTTTCATCTATTAAACCTTCAAAATAAGATAACAAGATTTTATACCAATTGTTGGCCTAATGTTAGGATAATAGAAAGGGTGTGTATTAAGAGGGGAGGGGTGAATTAGTACCCTTAAAAACTTTTAGTCAACTCTTTGTAACCACTATTCTATATAAACTGACTGAGTAGATTTCATACACCAAACATATAGTATCAATACTTAAATGTAAATGCATATAAAATAAACATTACACACACATGAAATTATGTACTCATGACACTAGTATTTTGGTATCGCAGAAAACCCCCAGTTAGAAGATAAAAACTACGGTGGGGATGAGACCCACAAAACTTCACTACTGCAGTAATAAAGATAGTCTATTAAAGATTTAAAAAATGATCACTTCTGATGATCTTACCCTGTTAGGAGTAACAAAAAGATCGACTAGATCTACCTCATGTGAGGATTTAGCAATACAATCTATGTGTGCACTCGGTTAAGAGATTTATAATAAGATGGTTAAGTCTACTCTGTTAAGAGATTTAGGGTCTATTACAATTGTTAGAGAGTAACATAAATTTGATCTGAAACATATGCAATCTCAAAATTGTTGATACAGGTCCATTAAGTTCATACAAAACATATCACCTCAATGTGAACGATAATACCTTCTGCTCTATTCTGCTTGGTAGCCTTGCCTTAGTTTTATAAACTGATTTCAGCAATGTAGTCTCTATCCTTGAATCCCTTTGTCTGATCTCTGATGTCTGTAGTATAGCGACTACTTTATCATTTATTGATTAACATACTTAACAAAATTTTGCATCTACATTTATATATCAAACAATGTGACCTAATTAGGGCTTAAAAATTACATCCTTACCCTAAGATCAACAGTGTACATAATTTACCTTAATCATCTACACGTAGGAGACATAAACAATTAATTTTGTAAATCCTTAATTAATATCCTCCTCGATCATGTAAACTGTTATCTAGGTTGGCTCAAAAGTTTTTACATAGAATACTATGCCATAATAAACTTTTATGTGGATTTTGTTCCACTCGATTAAAGTTGTCTCTCGGTGCTCGGTGTATACTATGTATCTTGGTTATACTGGTGTTCAGTTACGCTGTGTAGCTCATTGTTGTATGTGCTTAGTATAGTCTATTTACTCGGATATTACTGTACTCGGTTAACTCTAGGTGTGACCAGTAATCTTGGTTAATTCTGCACTTCGGTGATATATACCAGCTCTCTTGTGAAACTGGAGTAACACACACACACACACACACACTAATGACAACTTCAATGTGAAATTGGAGTAACACACACACACACACACATATAAGGTTTTTCAAAAAAAATTGCTAACATTTTTCATTTTTGTGCCAAAATGGTTGCATTGTGTGAGACCTACCTCAGAAAATCCTTGTTTCACTACTTTATTTTGTTATGCTTTCAGTGATTTCTATGCTTTTAGTGATTATGTACTTAGACATGATTTGACCTTTTGAGAATCTTATGTATTTGAGGATGTGTAGAATCTTATGTTATATATTCAGTACCTGATTATGTTATTAGGGTACACTTGAGATACTACATATTTTGATTTAGTTTCAATTATGATGATGTCATATATAGTATTAAATGTATGAATGTATTATGATGAATTTGGTTTAGAAAAATAATGCTATGCTTATTTAAGTTTGAATTCAGATATAGTTATATGTAATAAATTATTGATGTCGTATTATGCTTTCATATCATGTTGTTTTGAATCTACTAATGTGTGCAATGAGTGTGCAAGAATAGTTGACCATGGGTCTAAATCGGGGACCAAGTATTGGAACCTATGTGAAATTTTGTGCATTCTAAGGTATTGTTTATATAAAGAAACATGGGCCTCATTGTATAATTATTTTATATGTAAATGTGGTTTGCATGTGTGTATTTAAATTAGTTAATGTTAATGTGAATAAGCCATGTCATTTGTTTTAATTTATTGTGTCTATTTAGAAATTGTTGCAATTTGATATTGACATGGCTAGTAAAAGAAACCATGGTTAGGTTTAGGGTTACCTAAGGTTACCTATGTGTATTACTCAAGCTTACTCAAGGTTAGAAGATTCTAGATGGTCAACTTGACTTAGAAATCCGTGAGTGAACTTTAGGTGTCGTTTAGGAGGGTCTTTTGGGCTCCCAAAAGGTAATCGAGGTTAGTTTTAGCTACCCAACTTGGTACCCTAGAGGTTAGGGGTCATTTTTAGTCATAAATGAGCCTCTAAACTCATTTATTGCTCCCCTAAAGTCTCATTTTCAAACTTGAGCGAATTTAAGGAGTTGTGTAACTTTGGTTAACCTCTCTCTTCTTCCCAAGTTGCATTTAACTCCACTCATGAAGAATGAAGGAAAGTGGGGAAGAAAGGATGGTTAGGGTCTTGTAGCCTTTGGTTAGTGTTGGATTTTTACCATTTAGGGAAGGTTTTAGGAAGAGTTGAGTGTTCACCCACTCTCTACCCTTACATAAAGATTTCAGAATTGAAGGAGCTTTTTGAGAAGAAGGATAGGAAGGATGTCTCCTCACCAAATTTCAACCCACATTAGCTTTGGAATAAGGTTGGATTCTTTTAGAGTAGATTTATTTGTATTCATGTACATATTCTTGAGCTTGAAACTCCATTAATGGAGTCCTATGTAAATTTTTTTAAGTTATTTTCAAGTTAAATTTTTGAAGTTTTATTTTGTTGTGTTTTATTTGTAAGTTATTTTTGAATGAGATTCTTCAAGACACAATCACCATTGGGATGGCAGAGTAACGTTGAAGGGGGTGGTAGGAAATGACTCTGGTTTAGTGTAGAGTCTCCCATGTGTGGAGGGAAAGACATGAGTTTTCAAGATACCCATGATGCCAATGTATGGCCTGGGGGCTTTTGGAGCGCATAAGGAGGTATATTTTAGGACTGCATCTTGTGTAGATGGTCATTTCAAGTCCATATGTGGCTTGAGGGTTCTATTCTATATACTTGGCTTTCTCCTACTGTGAGGTCTACCACTACCCCTATTTTTAGGAAGGCATCTTGGAGACCTTCCTTTTTGTTCTACCATAGTTGGAAAGTTTTAAATGTGGGTTTTATATATGTTTGTTTTATGTGAGTTTATGAGTTCCTGTTTGTATCATGTTCCACTCTGAATCTCCAAGCTCAGGCGTAGCATTGAAAAGGCCTAGGTTGGGAGGTGAGCCTCCATGGTCAACCTTATCATATCACAGGTTTCTGTTGGAAGCACGAACTTGTAATCTATCTTTGAGAGAAAGATGTAAACCACTGATAGAATAGCATTGTGACCTTTCATCGTATGAGTATATATTTATTTCAAGGTTGTATTGAGATCTTAAGATAAATTGTAACCTTATAATGCTTTGGTAAATTTTAATATCCTTATAGTGACAGAGGTTTAATGAATAGTGAAGTCTTATTTTTTTTTGAAATTAGGAAGGAAGATTTTATGGAAATTATTCTTGTATTGCATAGTTAATTTTTATGGGAATTAGTGTGATATTGGAATTTCATAATGCTTAGTAAATTCTAGATATGAGGTCAATAAATTTGATAAATTGTGGGAAAATATGGATTCTCATTGTATAAGAAAACAAAGGTAACATATATATTCTTTTAAGGCAAATAAGTTATTTTGCCTATTTAAATTAAAACTAGATTACAACTTGAAATTAAAGTCTTTGCTAAAGTCCTAAATTAGGATAGAGTAGATTATATTGTTATGAGTTAGATTACTGCATTATGGAAAAAAAGTTATTTTATCATAAACCATAGTTTGATTATATTTAAAAATAAATAAGAAGTTTAAATATTTTTTTTGTGTGTATGGTGTTCTTGAGACAAAAAAAAAAGCATACGTGTAAAATATTTCCACACTTAGAGAAAATTCAGAATTTTTTTTCAAAAATTAATATGCTTTATTTTAAAAAGTTTTTCCTAAAATGTTTAGAGGATTATTTTTGGGTGCTTTTAGCAAAATAAAATTTTAAAAAAATTATCCCCTTGTGCTCTCTATTTTGTAACAGAGTTTTTCAGACTTCACTAGTAATAATTTTATTAAAGTTGTTGTCCATTATATATATATATAAAATAAAAAAGTTAATTATAAACGTCGAGCGGTTTATTTAAGATTATTATTTTTAGCTTTAGGTGGGAGGGGGTTGAAACCCCACTCCTTCGCAGTGCAGCGACAGGGGAAGGCCGAGGTCGGGCGGTGCCGAACCCCCAGCGCAACCATTGTGATTTTACATAGTGGTGGGTGGTAGGGTAGAGGCCACACCGCCCGCGCCCAACCCCCACTATGCACGGCTCTTGTTCTGCTTCCGTCCCCCTCTGGCAACCCGTCGCTACCGTCCCCCTCCACCGCTGCCTCTGCAGAATTTCCCCTTGCCATGAGACCCCTACGAAAATTCTAAAATCATAAGGATTTTAGGGTTAAGGGGGGGTTAAACCAACATAAAAATATTAGGTAGTTTTTTTATTATAATAATATAAATTTTTAGAGGTTAGTTTTATTCTTAAGCAATATATTGATAGAGTATTGATCAGATAGTGTTAATATTTTTTTAGGAGATATATTTTGTTTAGTTGTTAGGATTTATTCTTTAATATGATTATTTATTGAAAGTTGGCTTTATTTGTTTTCTTTAGTATCTTATAGATTTCCTTTTAAATTTTTAGATTAGATTATGTATATAAAATAATATGATTTAGTTTTCCAATTATGATTAGATATTGTTTTAAACAATGTTTAAATATTAGTTTTAAACATAAGATTTATTATTAGATTTAAATTAAAATGTTAGATTATGGATATGAATTTCGTTTTAGATAAGATTATATTTTATAAATTAAATAATGTTATAATATTATTTTAAATAGATTTTTTATAAGAGTTTTAGTAATGCACATTAGATTTATTTATAGGATAAAAGAGGATTAAATTAGATTCCCTTAAATTGAGGTTATGAAACTAAGATTATACTAGACTTAGTATTAGATTGGAATCAATGATTAAAGTAGAATAAATAATATTATAGGATTAGGTGTTATTGATTTATTCTAGATTTGAATTATATCAAGTTAGATATTATTTTATGTATAGATTAAGAGTTGGATAATTGTCTTGTTAGAATGTAGCTTTTATTTTGGGAATTATGGATAATTTTTATAATGTTGAAAATTTTGGGAACGTAACGAATTTTCTTTTAAAATTCTGGGGCGTTCTTCGTTAATATCATTTAGGGAGTCATTACTATCCCTTATTACCGCGGTGTACCTCTGTTAGGGGTATTATTGTTATTGTTGACCAACATCATGCATGATTGACTTTTGGTCAACCATGGTCAAACTTCCTTCGACCTTTCCTATTTTCATACCAGGAGTTTCCTATATCCTTTGGAACCAAGGATTTTAGTTTCACACCTTTTGGAGACAGTTGACTTTTGGGATAATTGTCTCAATTTCTATGCGTGAGCCTTCCTTACGACTTAGTAGACCCTAGAAAATTCCTTTCACATAATTCAGAGTATAATTGACTTTTGATCAACTCTAGTTGACTTTTGGTCAACTATCTTGATTTGTGTGCTGATCAAAGCTTGTAGCTTAGGGATCCCTATAGGTAGTTCAGAAAGCTATTCTAACTAGTGTGACCTTTTTGGTTACTTTTTTTCATCTGCACTTTTTTGCGTGCACTTTTTACCCTTGGGGTAGTTTAGTTAACCTTTAAGCATGTTTTAAAAAAAAATTATTGTGCATTTTTGCCCAACTTTTGGCCATGACATTTTGGTATCAGAGCTGTGTTTAGCAACATTGGGAACCTAACCCACTGTGTTATCAGTAAACCTTGCCTTGTATGTGTAAATGCCTCTTGTCACTCGTTAGGCCCGTAGATAGGGACATGGTTAGAAATGTACTCTCGCAGCTCGTGAGGAGGTACGACCTAAAATAGAGGATCACAGGGGGAAATTAGAGTCCACCTCCTAATCCTAATGAAGCACTACTTCTGGCCTTTTAGAACTTGGCTGGAATTATTCTAGACCGTATGCCTCCAGTGATTTAGTAGAGAGAGAAACCAAACTTGGAAGGATTTGGGTCCTCTGCTAGAGAGAGGAGTTGGAGCCCACCTCCTAGGATTGGGGAGAATTAGTTTGAGCAAGAAGTAGGGTCCATTGGAGGACCAGGGATTATTCTGAGGATGGAGGCTCAGAGGTTTGATAGAGCACTAGATATTGGGAGCCAGATAATAGAGTTGATGAGGCTCAAGCCCCCTCCATTCTTAGGAGAGGCAGATGGAGCCGGTGCAGAGGCTTGGCTTTTAAGCCTTCAGAGGTGTTTCAGGTTGTGAAACTATGGTAGAAACCTTAGAGAACATTTTCTGATACTCCCTTTTAGAGACCAGACATCCACTTGGTGGAGGCATGAGGAGTCCAAGGGATGCGTTTAAATCAATAAACTTATGTGGGAGTCTTTCCTTAATATTTTCAAATCTTGATATATTTTGGAATAGTTCAGGTAGTATTGTATTGATGAGTTCCATGATCTCCGGCAATGAGGACTTACAATAGCCCAATATGAGGGAAAGTTTATTGATCTCCTACCTTATGTGGAATACATGGGGGATGAGAAGCTGTAGGTGAACAGGTTTATCAAGGGATTAAATCCTATGATTTTAAATAGGGTATGCATGGTACCTTTAGGAGACTTGAGGTTCATAGTGGACAGGATCTTAGTGGCCGAAGAGATAGTTGGAGGACAAAAGAACACTAGGGATAGGTCTTAGAATTGTAATCCCACACCTCAGGCTACAAGTAATTAGAGACCCTCGTGGAAGGGTAATCAGAGGAACTCCTCGGGGACATTCAGGGCCCTACAATAGCAGCAACCACAACAGTATCAGTAGGACCGGAGGCCATAGGCACCAAGAACACCCCAACCACGGGTTCATCAATCCTCTAGAGGTGGGTACAATGAGTCCTCTATGGCTTTAGGCTCATAGTACTCTAGGCCTTCAGGTGTTTAGGTTCAGTCACCTGGGCCATGTTACACTTGTGGTGCCATGGGTCACTTAGCTAGGGAACGTTCTCAGGGTGGTAGTTAGCATGCATGAATATCAGAGATGACAGTTCAGGATAGGGGAAAGTCCCACATGGTGTTTTTAGTAGTTGGTAACTTCCCAATAGAACATCATGCCACCATATTTGAGGCCACAAGAGGAGTCATATGACCAATTGGCTATAGAGCCCATCCGTATTATGACTCGATGAATCCTTGCACTTTGCGGCAGGGAGTTGGACTAGGTTAGAGTCCAGTGATATTGCTATCATGAGGTTATAGTCCCTTGAGAGGATAAAACACAGATGAGATATCAGTACCCTCACCTCTTCGATGAACTCGAGGATTAGTTCATACCTAGAGGGGGTGGATGTGAGACCTACCTCAGATAGTCCTTATTTCACTGCTTTATTTTGTTATGCTTTCAGTGATTATGTACTTAGACATGCTTTGACCTTTTAAGACTCTTATATATTTGAGGATTGTGGAATCCTATGTTATATATTCAGTACCTGATTATGTAATTAGGGCACACTTGAGATACTACATATTTTTATTCTGTTTCAGTTATGATGATGTCATATATAGGATTAAATGTATGAATGTATTATGATAAATTTGGTTTAGGAAACTAATGCTATGCTTATTTAAGTTTGAATTCAGATATAGTTATATGAAATAAATTATTGATGTCGTATTATGCTTTCATATCATGTTGTTTTGGACCTACTGATGTGTGCAATGAGTGTACAAAGATAGTTGATCATGGATCTAAATCGGGAACCCAGTATTGGAGCCTATATGAAATTCCGTGCATTCCAAGGTCCTTTTTATATAAAGAAACATGGACCTCATTGTATAAGTATTTTATTCATAAATGTGGTTTGCATGTGTGCATTTAAATTAGTTAATGTTAATGTGAATAAGCCATGTCATTTGTTTTATTTTATTGTACCTATTTGACAATTGTTGCAATTTGATGTTGACATGGCTAGTAGAGGAAACCATGGTTAGGTTTAGGGTTATCTAAGGTTACCTAAGTGTAGTACCCAAGCTTACCCAAGGTTAGAAGATTCTATATGGTCTACTTGACTTAGAAATCCGTGAGTTAACTTTAGGTGTAGTTTAAGAGGGTCTTTTGGGCTCCCAAAAGGTAACTAAGGTCAGTTTTAGCTACTCAACTTGGTACCCTAGGGGTTAGGGGTCATTTTCAGTCATAAATGAGAGTCTAACTCATTTATTTCTCCCCTAAAGTCTCATTTTCAAACTTCAATGAATTTGAGGAGTTGTGCAACTTTGGTCAACCTCTCTCTTCTTCCCAAGTTACATTTAACTCCACTCATGGAGAATGAAGGAAAGTGGGAAGAAAGGGATGGTTAGGGTCTTATCACCTTTGGTTAGTGTTGGAGGTTTACCATTTAGGGAAGGTTTTAGGAAGAGTTGAGTTTTCACCCACTCTCTACCCTTAGAGACAGATTTCAAAATTGAAGGAGCTTTAGGAGAAGAAGGATAGGAAGGATATGTCCTCACCAAATTTCAACCCACCTTAGCTTTGGAATAAGGTTGGATTATTCTAGAGTAAATTTATTATGTTCATGTATGTTCTTGAGATTGAAACTCCACTAATAGAGTCCTATGTAATTTTTTTGAGTTATTTTCTAGTTGAATTTTTGGATTTTTATTTTGTTGTGATTTATTTGTAAGTTATTTTTGAATGGGATTCTTCAAGGTGCACTCACCCTTGGGAGGGAAGAGTATCCTTGAAGGGGTGGTAGGAAATGACTCTGGTTCAATGTAGAGTCTCGCATGTGTGGAGGGAAAGACATAGGGTTTCACGATACCCATGATGCCAATGTAAGGCCTGAGGGATTTTAGGGGGCATAAGGAGGTATATTTTATGACTGCATCTTATGTAGATGGTCATTCCAAGTCCATGTGTGGCTTGAGGGTTCTGTTCTGTATACTTGTCTTTCTCCTACTGTGAGGTCTACCACTACCCCTATTTTCAGGAAGGCCTCTTGGAGACCTTCCTTTTTGTTCTACCATAGTTGGGAAGTTTTAAATGTGGGTTTTATATATGTTTTTTTAATGTGAGTTTGTGAGTTCTTGTTTGTATCGTATTCCACTCTGGATCCCCAAGGTCGGGGGTGACCTTGAAAAATCCTAGGTTGGGAGGTGAGCCTCCATGGTCACCCTTATCATATCACAGGTTTATGTTGGAAGCACGAACTTGCAAGTTATCTTTGAGAGAAAGATGGAACAACTGATAGAATAGAATTGTGACCTTTCATCATATGAGTGTATCTTTATTTCAAGGTTGTATTGAGATCTTAAGATAAATTGTAATCTTATAATGCTTTGATAAATTTTAATTTCCTTATGGTGACATAGAGGTTTAATGGATAGTGAAGTCTTATTTTATTTTGAAATTAGGAAGGAAGATTTTATGGAAATTATTCTTGTATTGCATAGTCAATTTTTATGGGAATTAGTATGATATTCAAATTTCATAATGCTTAGAAAATCCTAGATATGAGGTCAATAAATTTGATAAATTGTTGGAAAATATGGATTCTCATTGTATAAGAAAAAAAAGGTAACATATATATTGTTTTAAGGCAAATAAGCTATTTTTCCTATTAAACTAAATCTAGATTACAACTTGAAATTAAAGTCTTTGCTAAAGTCCTAAATTAGGATAGAGTAGATTATATTGTTATGAGTTAGATTAATGCATTATGGAAAAAAAATCATTTAATCATAAACCATAGTTTGATTATATTTTTATTTTTTTTAAAAAGAAGTTTAAATATTTTTTTTGGTGTATGGTGTTCTTGAGACAAAAAAAAAAGCATACATGTAAAATATTTCCACACTTAGAGAAAATTCAGAAAATTATTTAAAAAATAAATATGCTTTATTTTAAAAAAAATTTCCTACAATGTCTAGAGGATTATTTTTGGGTGCTTTTAGAAAAATAAAATTTAAAAAAAATTATCCCCTTGTGCTCTTTGTTTTGTAATAGAGTTTTCAGTCTTCACCAGTAATAATTTAATTAAACTTGTTGTCCACTCTCTCTCTCTCTCTCTCTCTCTCTCTCTCTCTCTCTCTCTTTATATATATATATATATATATATTGAAATGACAAAGTTAATTATAAACGTCGAGCGTCTTATTTAATATTATTATTTTTAGCTTCGGGTGGGAGGGTGCCGAAACCCCACTCCTTCATAGTGCAGCAACAGTGGAAGGCTGAGGCCGGGCGGTGGCTAACCCCCCTTGCCACCACTGTGGTTTTACACAGTTGGGGGCGGTGGGGCAACGACCACACCGCCCATGCCAAACCCCCACTGCGCGTGGCTCTTGTTCCGCTGTCAGCAACCCTCCGCTACCGGCCCCCTCCGCCTCCACCTCTATAAAATTTCTCCTTGCCACGAAACCCCTGGGAAAATACTAAAATCATAAGGATATTAGGGTTAAGGGGGCGATAAACCAACATAAAAATATTACATAGTTTTTTTATTATAATAATATAAAGTTTTAGAGGTTAGTTTTATTCTAAAGCAATATATTGATAGAGTATTGATTAGATAGTGTTAGTATTTTTTTAGGAGATATATTTTGTTTAGTTGTTAGGGTTTATTCTTTAATATGATTATTTATAGAAAGTTAGATTTATTTATTTTCTTTAGTATCTTATAGATTTCCTTTCAAATTTTTAGATTAGATTAAGTATATGAAATATATGATTTAGTTTTCCAATTATGATTAGAAATTGTTTTAAATAATGTTTAAATATTAATTTTAAATATAAGATTTATTATTAGATTTAAATTGAAATGTTATATTATGGATATCGATTTTGCTTTAGATAGGATTATATTTTATAAATTAAATAATGTTGTAATATTATTTTAAATAGATTTCTTGATAAGAGTTTTAGTAATGCACATTAGATTTATTTATAGGATAAAAGAGGATTAAATTAGATTCTCTTAAATTGAGATTATGAAATTAATATTAGACTAGACTTAGTATTAGATTGGAATCAGTGATTAAAGTAGAATAAATAATGTTATAAGATTAGATGTTATTGATTTATTCTAGATTTGAATTATATCAAGTTAGATATTATTTTATGTATAGATTAAGAGTTAGATAATTTTCTTGTCAGAATGTAAATTTTATTTTTGGAATTATGGATGATTATTATAATATTAAAAAATTTGGGAACGTAAATCAATCTTTTTTTAAATTATGAGTCATTCTTTATTAATGTCGTTTAGGGGGTCATAACTATCCATGTAGACATCCAAAAATATTAATATTGTTATTAATATTAAATTTCATCTTATTCCTCTAACTATTTAATTCAATCAATTAAATGGTTTCGTAGTTGGTATTTATCAATGATCAAATACTATTCTAATGTATTTTATTTAAATACATTTGTCTCACAAAAATCCCCTTTGTAGTAAATTTATATTTATTGAAAATTCCTCCATCCCTAATTCTTCTAAACTATGATTTATTCAAATCTAATTTGAATTATAATCTAAAACCTACCTAGGAACCTATTAATCTAACCTAGACACCTACCCTAAGCCTACCCTATTCCTACTCTACCTCCATCACCTCACTTCCTAAGCATGTTTCCCTACCTAACTGTCCTTTAATCATACTTAAAGGGTTATTCCTAACCTTTTTAAGGCTAATGGAATGCTCACCCACATGTGAGAATCCTCTCCAAAATGGGCACCCATCCCTCTTAAATTCCTCTTACAAGTTTGTCTCCCACTTGGAAATCTTGAGCCACTCAACATTTAATGCCAAGTTTGACTCAAAATTAGCCATCCCTTCAAGCCTATG
>MU223196.1:861546-925102 GCA_018584345.1 Thuja plicata
TCCTTTTTATGCATTGCTTTTCAATCATAGTAGCTTAATCATTTGGAGAAGTTTGAGGCTAGTTGTTCCATACTAGTTCTTGAATCCTTCTCTCATCCAATCTTGCATTCATGAGTTGCATTGCATTAGGGATCTATTCCATTTGTGTTGGAGAGAGCACACCCACAATCCATCAAAAGGAGAAAATCAAAACAAGTAGTAATAGGGTGCAATTTACTTGTTTTTGGCTCAATATGATGTTATGATGGAGTCTTGTTGGTTTCTTGTTTATTCTATGATTTATATGTGCTAATCCACTAATGTTTTATGTTTGAGCTTGCTCCCAATAGGATGAAGATTTCATTGTACACATTCTGGCATGCCTGGTGGGACCCATGTCCCTAAAAACCTTCTAAAAATCTTGTCTATTTCTTCAAATTTCACTAAACACGCGAACTGGCGTCTGCGTTTTACGCAGAGGCGTCTGCGCAAACATTGTTTCTCTGTGCACTATCGTTCGACATCTACACTAAACTAGTGTCTGCGACCTAAACCAGCGTCTCTGACTGGCATTGTTAATTTGAGATTTTTCCAAACACAAGTTGTTATTTATCAAGATTTTTGTCTTTCCCACTGCTTTTTGGTATTTAAGCTTTCTATTTTTTTAGTAGAAATCAATCTAATAAGTAGTTATAATGCCAACATTTTACTAAGGGACAAATCTTGATAAACTATTAAAGAACACTAGCTTTTAATTGTTTGGAGAATCTCAATTGGCTAAGTTTGATCAAATTAAAGACTAAGAAGGAAGGAAAAGTAACTTTGTTTGTTGTTTTTGGCTGTGTTTTGTGAACTTCTAGGTACAGTAGCGTCTGTAGAAATGCTGATTCAGGTTTCGGCGTCTATGCAAATGCTAGTTTAGAAAAGCATCGATCATCGTCTGCATTTCTTGAATTGGCGTCTTCGACTGGTATATGAGTTTTCTGGCTTTCTGTGTTTTTTTGGTTAATTTTCTTGCACTCTATCATTTTTGAGGAAAAATATAGAACCAATGTCTGCACCCTTCATCGACGTCTGCACTTTGTCAAACTTTTTATCATTTGCTAACAACTGTTTAAGTGGTTTTTGTGTTTTCAATTCTTGTCAAAGGCTAAAATTGAAACTACTAACTAGTTGTTTTGCAACACCGCTTGCCAAAGACACAAGTTCAAAAGACTACTCACGTTTGTCTTGTAGGTTGCCTTACTCCAAAATTGACCAAATGATTGTGTTTGCTTTAAGTTTTCTTAGGCATCTAGCATAAACAGAGAGATTTAATTGTCCAATCTGAAGCAAGTGTTAGGGGATTATGCTCTCTTCCCTTTTGAGAAGATCAAAAACCTAGAAGCCCTTGCTTTATGTTAAACAAATAAATCTTTGGGAAAGAACAAACTTGTCTTACGTGTCTGGGAGAAAATGACATTGGGTAGGAGAGTATGATGTTTTCCCCTTGTGGGAAAATAAAAAATCTAGACCCCTCTCATCGCCAATCCATGTTTTTCAAATTTATCCTTTAGTTGGGCCTCCCAGTCAAGGAAAAAATCTCCCAGGAACAACCCACATGAGAACAAGGTGTAAGCTACATCACTCTAACTCACCTTAATCAAATTTACTCTTTGGGGTTAAGGCCTCGGGATTCGATTAGCATTTGAGCTTTTACTCATCTCTCATCTAACTTAAGTGCGGCCTCGTAGTCTCAATCATGTTTACGTGACCACTTTTGTCAAGATGCTCTATGGGGATATATGCCTGAATAATGCTTGCACAGACATAAAGGATACAATCGAATGGAGACACTTACTAAAAACTCTAGGAATAGAAGCTACCCGATTGCAAGGGGAGGGAAGAATCTCCCCCCAAGATCACCATCATATGTGTCCTAATGTATTGTATTGCAAATGATATCTTCATATCACAACAACAATACTTGGAAAAAGGCAAAAACACGACCACCCTTTCGGGGGTGACACTACTATGTGAGCTGAAGGGCTACCAAGAAATGGGTCTATAATATTTCAATCAAAGACAAATCCTTAGGTAGATTTGTGCTTGAAATGTTTGAAGAAAATTGGAAAAATCCAAAACATAAATGGAATACCCAACAACCAATTTGTCACTTATTTGTATACTTCAAGGTTGCTTTGTCCCTTGTCAGATTGTTTTCAAGACACATGCATGTTATTTTCTGATTTGATTGTGTTGAAATTGGTTCTTGCCATAAAAAAAAACCTATTGACAATCAGAAAGAAATCAAACCTGTGCCAAATCATGAAAACAACGTCCCTTTGCAAGATTATCGTGAGCTCCAATTTTTAGAATTTGGTCTTTTATGAGATATGTCCTAAAACCTCCAACTATTCATCCAAAATCAGATCTATTTATAGGACATGACCGATTCCAAGAAGCATAAGAAGGTAAAAACTTTGTTACCACTCATGCAAAGCGAACAAAAGAATACAATCTAAGAGGCTAACAAGTACCAACACATAGTCAATTCCATCAAGCAAGAAACCCATAAACAAGAATAATTTGACAAAGTGATATACAAAAACAAGGTTGCTCACTTTATGGGAAAATATCATCTAAACACTGCTTTTGTCGGGTTTGAGCAATATGACTAGCCATTTTACGACAACAAACGAACATTCCTCCTCTTCTTAAGCTCACTTAGCTTGCATTTTAGGACCTCCCTTAGGTTGTCATCTTTAGAAACACATCACACACTCATCCTAGCATAATCTTGCATTAATCCAATCCAATCCTAGTCAACCTAGCATCATCCTAATCATCATCCAAGGCATCCTTAATCACATCCCTCGCTTGATATTGCATCCCCTTTTGAGTTTCTTAGAACCTACATCTTAATCGAACCCCCATCCTTAAGTGTCCTTTACTAAGCATTATTTAGGATAACCCCCTTTGCCTTTGCAACCTCATCACCTTGATCAAAAGGTTGGTTCAGATTGATAGAGAATCTTGTCCACCGAAGACCACAAGTCTGTCTTAGGTAGACAATCACATCCACTTGATCTTACACTAGAGAAAGAAGCCCTTAATCCTTGGATACATCAAGTCATCCTTAGGAGCATACTCATCATCCTAGATGCATCATCTAAAACCCTAGTCCTAGCATCATCATCCTTAGCTTCCTAAGCACATCCTTGCATTACATCCTGCATCTCATATACCCTTAAGGTTGTCATTTCATGCCACCTATAACATGAGCCACTAAGAAGAGGAAGAACATGGACCCTAATCTTGCCGCTAGTTCATCTAATCCCACGATTGACAACACTAACACCATGGTTACTTATGCACCTCATCCCAACCTATAAGTTGAGCACATCTGGGTAGATACTAATGAGACTCCTACCATAAGTATCATAGAAACATTTATCAATCATCCAGGACATGTCCACATGGTGAATGCCATGAGTGGACGTAACAACAATCAGGTACTCTTGGACATTCAACAATAAGGACTTCAACTCTCTCCTTGGATTATACCCACACTTTTCACACAACCTATGACACTTCTAGGGGAATGTCCTCATCCCACTAGAAATGAAGTTTTTGATCCACTTCAGTGAGCCCTATAGTTGGGAACTCTTATCGCACAAGTAGTCCAACCTTCCATCCCACTCTCCATCATGCACATGACACCTTCATCAGGAGGTCTGCCTCTTGATCTCACATTAGTAGCACAAGCATTAGCATCACAAGAAATACCCCCATTTCTACGCAAGCACCTCCTTAGTTCACAACTGCTCCATTTTTACAAACATTCCAAACAATTGTAGTATAATTTCCACCACCACCAGTCAGCATGCAACAAACCACCATTCCATCCATCCCTACTCAGCCCATTCAAAGTGCAATAACCAGTTTGCAGCATCAAAGCATCCAAGTCTCCATGCCTATTCCGCCTTTCTTCACCACAAGAATGCCACCTACTAATGCCTATAACCAACCCTTGTACCCACAAGGGTCCACTTTCCCCACTCCACTAGCAATGCAACTGCAACATGTGCCAACAGTTTTTCCACAAATGCAAACCAATCCAAATCCTCCCATGCAACAACCATCTACCAATCCCTTCATCATACTCCAAATACCCATCTAGCAACAACAACAACCCATCCATTAGAAATAACCAATCCAGCAACCAATCCAACAACAACAACCTATCCAACAGCAACAACCAATCCAACAATAGAAATAACCTATTCAACAACAACCAATCCAATAACAACAACAACCAATCCAGAAAAAACAACAACCTATTCAGAAACAACCAATCCAACAATAGGAACAACCAATCTAGCAACAACAACAACCTATTCAGCAACAACAATCCATTCAGCAGCCATCCCAACAACAAAAACCACAACAAAAAATTACCATCTCATTCACATCCCAAGCACAATAACAACAAATCAACCCCTTCTTAGCTGTGCAGTCCACCCTCCAAGTTGCTCCACAGCCACAACCACAAACGTAGGGGGAAAATCCCTTCATGGCACAACCACTGCAATAGTTTGCTAATCCTTTCATCTAATGTGCACAGCAAAAACAAACTCATTCCGCCAGCTACCTAGCCATGTCATCTTCCACTACATCACAAACCATCCCACCACCACAGCAATTCAATGTTCCTAGTAACACCAGTTACCTTACCACAGCCACTGGGGGCATTCCACTGCAGAACTCTTATCCTCCATCTCATGCAGGTGCGCAACCTGCTCAGCCCACTTATCCAATGCCTCAACAAATACAAGCATACTTCCAACAGTTACAACAACCCTATCAAGCACCACCACCTCCTCCACTACAATATTCCCCTTAGCCATAGCTTCCACCACAACAACCCATATACACTGACAAACAACCATCATATCAAACACCATAATATCCCCACAGAATCCTCCATATTCACCATTTGATCCATATCAAGTTTAAGGAACCCATGCAATCATGGTTAATAATCATCCCCCACAAATCAACCATGAGTGGGAGGAAATGAAGAATGCTCTCAAGGAGCTAAAAGTAGGGACCGAGGCTAAAACATTCAAGTTTGAAGAGGTGTGTCATTATCCATTTGATTGATCTATCATTGCCATACCCTTCCCCAAGAATTTTGAGACACCCAAATTTGATAAATATCAGGGGAAGGGCAATCCTGTGGGTCACGTGAAAGAATTCTACATGGCATGTTAGGATGTGGCCTATAGCGATAATTTCCTTATGAGACTATTTCCCAAGAGCTTAGGAGGAACTACTCTCGAGTGGTTCTACAAAATCCCCTATGACACAGTCTCCACTTTCACTGAACTATCTAAAAAGTTTGTGGCCTAATATGCACATAATGTTGAAAATGAACTCTCACTCCTTGACCTATGCAATTCCAAATAGAAGGGAGGAGAGAGCCTGGTTGATTACCTTCAGCGCTGACAAGGGCTTACTACAAGGTTTTCCTATCAACCCCCTAAGCAATATCTTATAAAAATCTTCATTAACAACCTCCATCCTAAGCTCACCTATCACATGCGCATGAATTGTATACAAACTTATCAAGACATCAGAATCAAAGGCATGGATCTCAAATGAGGTATCATAGAAGATGGTGCCATCAAGCACTATAAAGAATCCCATCTTGAAAAACATAACAATGATCAATCATGGTACTAGAACAAGAACAAGAACATAGTAACTGACAGAGCCACTAACACCAAACATGTTCAAGTTGTGGTAGCCGGTCCTAATGCACCTACCCAAACTTATTAGCAAGCACCGCCAGTATACCCTCAACCTCCTCCCATGTATCAACAACCCACTCCCATGTATCCCCAACTGATGTACCAAAAAAACAAACTCTCTCAAGGCACGACTATCTATCCCCTCCAGGGACATCATATCAATACAACTACCAAGGTCCTATGAACTAGACAAATGCTATATCAGTCCCACATGGAAAATAGAGGCATTGCACTTTGAATGCACCACAATGCATGTTTACCCCTTTGGGTGAACCCATAGATGTCATCTTCCACATAATGTTCCAAGCTAACCAAGTCGTGTATCCAAAAATGTAGCCATTTGATGACTCAACACCTAAGCCTGTGTGGTATAAAGATAACGAGTACTGTGAGTATCACCATGTTAAGGGACACACCACCCTTAAATGCATGAAGCTAAAACATTACATCTAGGATCTCATCAACCGCAAAGAGATCAAAGTGGATTCTCTGGCTCAACCATTGCCAAACACAGGCCTTAAAATCTATCAAAATGCATTTCCTGAACACACCTCAGGTAAAGGCCTAGGCAATCCTACTCAATCCTCCGATCAGGGGAAGGGTAAACAAAGAGAAAATGTTGATAGAAAGGATTATACAAATTCATATATCAACTATGATAATCTCATCGGCTACATATCCCAAGTCCAGTCCTCCATCAATGTCATCCATGTCAAGGTTGCCGATAACCAATGTGCAATCACCACTCGTCGAGATCAAATTACAGTTGCAGGTGCGAGTACCATTCTATCTTTTGGTACCCAATACAACATTTTGGAACACCTAGGGAATACTCCTACCCAAATCTCTATCTTGGATCTCCTCCGCACTTCACCCACCTACAAAGAGATCCTTAATAAAGCCTTATAAGAATCCCGTGTTCCTAGCGACATCAACCTCACTGAATTCCAGAACCTTGTCAGACACATGTTCGCATTTTGTGGGGTCTCCTTTAAACCAATAGATGTACCCTCAGAAGAACCTGACCATAATCTCCCACTCTATATCACTGTCATGGTTAAGGATTTTTCCATCAAATGGGTCATGATAGATAATAGTTCAGACCTAAATCTATGTACTCTAAAATTCATAAAATAGTTGGGTTGCACTGAAGCTGATATAACAAATAAGGTCATAAAAATCAAAGCCTATGATAATTTAGAGCATGCTTCTAAAGGAACCATATCATTACCCATCCAAGTGTGCCCTGTTACCTAGGATACCATTTTTCATGTTGTTGATCTTTACCTTCCCTTCAACATCCTCCTTGGATGCCCATGGATTTATTCTATGCAAGTCATCCCCTCCACCTACCATTAGTGCATCAAATTCCCATATAACAACACTAAGATCACCATCTACGTAGATCCCAAGCCCTTCACATAGTGCAATGCGTTGGAAATTTCCTTCCCGCATTTCAATCACTGTCCCAGGATCGATATTGGCACCTCTGTTGCCAGTTCATCTTGAATCAATTCATACCCAGAAATAATCCTCTCTTTCACCCTATCCATAGTCAAGATCAACAACAAAGGTTGTGGCAAGTACAGTTTATCTTATGCCTTCGCAGTAGCACTGCCAATTGATCCATACACTCAAGGCCACCAACCTAATCTAAGCAAGACAGAACCAAAGACAACCAAGGCACTACAATTTAGTCCTACCACTTTTATCTCAAAGGGTACTTTGAGTGGCCAAGAAATGACACTGAACATCAACCAATGGCTCTATAAGGATCCACCACCCAAGGACACAAGTCACCTCAATTACTTCAAAGGTAAGTACCCTGTGACTCACAAGCTGGTGATAGAAAAATGGAACTACCAAGGAGGTGGCCTTGGTTATGAAGAGCAAGGAATGAAAGATCCTATTGTACCTACCCAACGAGAAAAGCACCTAGGCCTTGGCATGGACTTTGAAATGAATGGGGGCACCAACAAAAACATCTATGCCTCTTATCCCTCCCTGGGCGAAATTGCTAACATTGAAGATGTCCCAGAGGAGAAAGTTGTGAGAGCCTATGACGATGTCTTTGACAATGAAACTTTCCTAGGAAATTCCATCCTATGCCAACTTTCCATTCTCTTCATTGACCTTCCCCTCCACCATCCTGAACTCATAGACTGGGACCAACCAAGTTTTGTGCACATTGATGAGTTTCAAAGTGAGGATGCGCTCCTAAGCTTTATGGGAACAATTGAGCAAAGCAATGACTGGGGGAAAGACTTAGCATATGTCTACAAACTGGACCCAAAGGCATACTTTGGGGAAGAGGAGAACTTCAACCGCAAAAATGAAGAAGAAAATAAAAATAAAAGAAAAAATTGATCCCCTAGCGAAAACCCCTCTGGGGCACTATCTGATCATAAAAAAGTAAAAAAATAGGGCGTATCCCCTGGTGAAAACCTCTCTGAGGCACCAGAGGATGAAGATTCTCCTCTTCCTCTAATCCATGACTAGAGCCCTGAATAGTCATCGATTCTCATCAAAGAAACAAAACCTGTCAACCTGGGCACTAAAGAGAATCCCACCATCACATACATAGAAGCATCTCTGATTGAAGAAGAAGAAAGTGATCTTGTCACTTTATTGAAGGAATCCATCGATAAGTTTGCATGGTCTTACTCCCACATGCTGGGATTAGACCCCAACTTGGTGGTTCATCTTCTTGCGGTGGACCCAAACATCAAACCTGTCAAACAAAAGTTTAGAAAGATGCACCCTAAAGTGGCACTACTTGTCAAAGCAGAGCTAGAGAAGTTACTCCAAGCCAAGATCATCCACGCCATTGACTACTCTGACTGGATTTCTAACATGGTGCTAGTGTCTAAACTTGATAAATCAATCAAGACATGTAAAGACTTCTGAGACCTTAATAAGGCATGTCCCAAGGATGATTTCCCATTGCCAAACATAGACATGATTGTGGATCTCACAGTAGGACATGAGATGTTGTCACTCATGGATGGCTTTTCTAGATATAATCAGATCTGTATTGCAAAAGAAGATCAGCACAAGACAACATTCACAATCCCCTAGGGCACCTTCTACTATAACATGATGCCTTTTGGCTTGAAGAATGCTGGGGAAACCTATCAAAGGGCCATGACTATCATTTTTCATGACATGATACACAAGATTCTTGAAGACTATGTCGATGATATCTTGGAAAAATTAGTAAAGCGAGAATATCACCTAGACATTTTGGAATGCATTTTTGACAGGATTGGACACTATTTCCTAATGCTCAACCCTAAGAAGTGTGTCTTTGGGGTCACATCAGGCAAACTTCTTGGGTTCATTATATCGAGACAAGACATCAACAATAGATCCAAAAAAGGTACAAGCTATCATAGAGATGCCTCTACCAAAAACACTCTAAAAAGTGCATAGCCTCCAAGGAAAGCTACACTATGTGTGCCATTTTATCTCTCAACTAGCAGACAAGTGCCAACCATTCACTAATCTCCTGTGAAAATATAACACATTCAAGTGGAATCCTAAGTGCTAGAAGAGTTTTGACAAGATCAAAGAATATTTGGGTAATCCACCCATCTTGGTACCACTTGTACCTAACTGACCACTCATCCTATTTATTTCTGCTACTACAATGACCCTAGGGGTAGTCCTTTCTTAGTTGGATGATGGAGGTAAAGAAAGAGCTATTTATTACATTAGTCAGACCTTAGTGGGTTACGAGCTCAATTATTCACCTATGGAAAAAGCATGTTTGGCAGTGGCCTTCGCCACTCAAAAACTTCTCCACTATATGCTTAGTCATACAAAAAAGCTCATTTCAAAAGTAGATCTTCTCAAGTACCTACTCTCCAAGACTACTCTCATAGGACAAATGGAAAAATGGGTTATGCTGCTAATCGAGTTTGATATTCAATATGTAGACAGAAAAGTCATTAAAGGGTAGGTCATCGCAGATCAACTAGCATAAGCGCCATTGGTAGATGCATATCCTTTGATCATAGAATTTCCAAATGAGCATTTATGCATGATAGAAGAGCAACCTACTTGGAAACTCTACTTTGATGGGTGCTACACAACTCATGGTGCAGGGGTAGGAATACTTTTCATCACACCTCAAGGTGACTACATCCCTATGTCATTCAAATTGGGATTTCCCTGCATGAACAAAATTGCAGAATATGAGGCACTAATCGCAGGACTCCACATGGCTATAAAATGCAACATCACAGATTTAAATGTCTTTGGTTATTCCTAACTCATCATCAAACAGGTTCTAGACGAGTACCAACCAAAGACAAAAAAATTGATGCCATATAAGTAGATGGTTGACAAGATGAAAGAGCATTTCCTCCACTTGCAGATAACGCAAGTACCACACTTGTAGAACAAGGTTGCTGGTGCAATGGCCAGAACTGGCTCCCTCCTAGAGATTCCTCATGAGTCTACGCAATACGAATTCTTAGTTGAGCAACTTCATGCTCCCACTTATGAGAAAAATGAATTGAATCATGTATGTGTCTTGGTTGGTCCCCAATCCCCATGGTACCATGATATCTAGGATTACCTGCATATTGGTATCATGTCCCCTCATCTCAATCCAACCCAACACCAAAAATTTATCCGTAGAGCTTCCTGCTACACCCTCGTATCCAACACCCTTTATCGTCGAGGCTATCACAACATGCTCTCTAGATGTTTAGATGAAAATGAGGCCGCACAGGCTCTATAAGAGGTACATGCTGGAATCTGCGGTGCCCACATGAGTGGCATGGTCCTAGCAAAAAAAATTCTATGTACAGGGTACTATTGGCCTACAATGGAATATGATGCTTGTGAGTTCATCAAGAAGTATCTACCTTGCCAACAATATGTCAATCTGATCCATGCTCCTGCCCAGTACCTCAGACCTATTGCGCCTCCTTGGCTCTTCTCCTGTTGGGTTTTTTACCTCATTGGTAGGATTACTCCCCTCTCTTTTGAAGGTCACAAATACATAATCACAGTAATTGAGTACTTTACAAAGTGGGTTGAGGCAATTCCGCTCACCCTCACTATTGGTGTCCAGATATCCAAATTCATCCTCTATCACACTATCTACCACTTCGGCATACCCTCCACTATCTTCATGGATTACGGAACAAAATTTGAAAACCAACACATCAATGATTTGTGTGCTTGCCTCTATATCCACCACTGTTTCTCCAGTCCATATTTCCCACAAGGTAACAACCAAGCTGAGGCAACTAATAAAAACCTCCTCAAAATCCTCAAGAAAGTTATCAATGATACTGGTTGTGACTGGCATCTCCAGATCAACTCCGCACTCTGGGCATATCGCACTTCCTACTATACTCCTACATGAACCAATCCATACTCCCTAGTCTATGGTGCTGAATCAGTCTTACCAATTGAGGTCGAACTACCATCCCTCTGAGTATCACTAAGAGGCCTAGTTGATGATGAAGATTACCAAGTAGCACGACTCACACAGCTTGATCTACTAGATGAAAAGTGCCAACAAGCCTATGATCACCTGATTGTCTATCAAAATAAACTCAAGCAAAACTACAACAAGAAAGTCTACCCACTCCAGTTCTAGGTAGGGGACCTTGTGCTAAAGGAAAATCAGAAAGTGGGTACTGATCAGGAAAAGAAAGGTAAGTTTGAAGTCACCTGGCAAGGCCCATATGTTGTCACTGCATGCTTCGGTTCTGGGGCATATCAACTCTCTACTCCTGAAGGAGAACCATTGAATGATCCTATCAACATCATTCATCTCAAGCGCTTCTATTCCTGATGGCTGGTTTTCCATTCCAGTTATCTGAGAAAATCTATAAAAATTATAAAAAGTCCTGAAGAAAGTACCAAAAACAATACAAAAAAGTTGCAAAATGAAGCTGAAAAATTGGTTGTCTTGGCAAAAACCTAGCAAACAGGTGCTTGGAAAACATAAAAAATGTAAAAAAAATCAAAAAGAAAAATAAAGAATAAAGAGAAAAATTTCATCCAATCATGAAAACTTGGCAATCAAGCACCTTGGACAAGTATGGGTGATGAACACCTGGAAACAAGCGTCACACATAGTGGATTATTCCATTATCTATCAAAATCTTTCTCCCCTTCATCACCATCATCACATCTCCACAAACCTCAGCATTTCCCATATTCCCTGGGTGTTCCAACACTATCGCACGCATCAAATAGTTAGATCCAATCAAATCTCGACAGTAACATGTGTACATAATCACATGTAATTAATCATTCGGTTTGATCCTTGTATCTTCATGACATGTCCAGTCTTCTCTTCATTGCACTAACATCCTGAGTTGTCATCATGCTAACATTCCTTGTTCGGTCCTTCATAGTCCTCCTAGCTAGTTCATTAGTTGATTGTGACACACACCAAAAAAATGGGTCCCATCTCATCCCTTGCATCCATCGTATCCATTACATCTGGTGTTTTTCTTCATGTTATTTTAGGTTCATTATTCAGTTGCATTAAGTTCATCATTTAATTGCATAGTTAAAATCATTCTAGGATCTTGCATAATTAATTCATTTTAGATTCATTATACATCATTGCATTGTTAAATCCTTTAGGTTCATTTTACATCTTGCATTGTGTAATCATTTAGATTCATCTTGCATTGTTAAATCATTTAGATTCATTTTACATCGTGCATTGTTAAAATCATTTAGATTGCATTATTAAATCATTTATATTCATTTTATCATCTTCCATTTTTAAATAATTTAGATTGCATCGATAAAACTTTTAGATTCATTTTAATCTTGCATTTTAAAATCATTTAGATTCATTATTCAATCATTTCGATCCATTTTAGTCTTGCATTGTTAAGATTCATTTAGATCCATTATGTACCTTAGATGCATTCATATTTATATTCATTAAACATCAGCATATACATTGCATACATCATAGGATCACATCACATCCTGCATCCACCCTGCATCATTCATACATCATATATACATAAGCTTAAAACCATCTTGCATACACAATTTGTCATACATATGCATCACATCCTACAAACATCTATGTTAGTAATCATATAAGAATATGCATCATAACATCATATAGATCAAGACATATAATCACATCAAATCATAGAGTCCTCGTCGATCATCACATATATCAACAAATCATAAGTACAAATGTATGTCATCAATAAAATACATGAGCCATGCAACAAGGTGCTGATATACATATACATCTCCAAATGCAAAAATGTGTGTCACATAATTCTCTGATGAATCAAGTAGGTGGTTGTGATGATCCACCTCCCTGCCTTGGTGGTGGATGTGGTGGCATCCCCACGGATCCCTGAGACTGTGATGCCTGCCCTATACTCTATGACCATGACCTCTCAGTAAATACCTATCTCTAGGCCTGAGGGAATAAGTCAAAATATAATGCCCGATAATGTGTTGCCTCTCTACCTACCCTTGCTACATCCCTATGGGCAAAAAAATCCTCTGCCAGAACCTGTCCCACACCACCTACACTGGCTTCTTGCCTCGCTATATCTCACTCAGTCCTATATGCCTTGGCCCACCTCTATGCCGCATCCCTCACTGAGGTAAATGCAAGGTCCTTCTCTATGGCTTGCTCCATCTACTCAGTCAAAGTAACCAACTAACATGTAAGTGTACCTATCTTAGTATGTAACTCAACAACATCTTGAGTCAAGTCAACCATGGAAAACTCTCCAGAGTCAACCCTGCCTTGTAAGGTGTCAAGAGCACCCTCAGCCCTATCCGCCCATGTTGTCTCTATAGCTAATAGTCCCTGCATCCAGGTCATCTCAGTCTGCAGGCTGCTCTCAGATACCTCTTCCATCCCCAACAACCTCCAAAGTCTCACACACTCAGTCTACAAATTGTCTTGCTCTGTGATGACAGTGTCACGTGTATCCTATGCAACAAACCCTGCTAGTGGCCCCTGTAGCCCCTGTGCTAGCACCTGAGGTGCCTGTACCTATACCTATGCTAGCACCTGAGGTGCCTGTACCTATCCCTCTGGTGGCCCTTGTGGCCCCTGATCCTGTGCCTCCCCTACCTGTGCCTCTGTCCAAGGTCTAACCCATCTCTGCTATGGCCTCCTCCTCTGACCTGCTGCTGAAGTCTTAGGGGCATCTCCTATAGCTATCACATCATCCACATCTGTGTCCCCTATTGGATGCTCATGAGCAGCCACCTGAGCTGGGTCTGTGAGCCGTAAGGGCACATGTGTGGCCCACCATGCTGCATACTCTGCAGTCATACCTACATCAATGACATTAGGCCTAGCCACGAAGTCTATCTGTGCCATAGTCCTCTAGGATGCCCTCACTGTGAGAGTGTCAGTGTATCTCCCCCATATTCCTATCTCCATGGTGACATGAGGATGTAAATCATCCTCTGCCACCATCCCCTATCGTAGTCCAAACTACCTCCTGACCCTAGATGGCCTATATCTCTCTATCTAGTGGAATGTCCTCCCCAGTAGAAAACAATCAGTCTGAACATATGAAAGATATAAGAAATCCTCAAACCCATCCTAAGCTCCTGCCGCTCAGTCCATGGCTCCCCACGGCTCACAGAGTCTCTATGGAGTCCAGCAGAAAACCTGGATCTCATCTAACAACCACAAATTGTACCTACATGCATACAGATCTCCTAGCTTTCGTGCCTCTCATACCTGCATAGGCTTGAATACTGCGATATGCTCCCAAGCCCATACCAATAGCAAAGTAACTCCAGTCCCCATGTTGCGTACCCCGCGGTATGCAACCATGTGTAAGTCATGGTACAACTATCCTAGGAAAATGTACCCCCAACAATAGGTCATACCCTCCTCTAGCATTCCTACTAGTACCTGGGACCATCCCATGCCAAACCCATGACCAGCCAAATCTGCTAGCATCCATCCCCTGATCAATCCTGCCAAAAATAGGGCTATTCGCCTCAGTCGCCTATCAACCGCTGGCTGCCAAGACATCCAGGTCCTATATGTAGGGATCCTCCTCATGGGTCTCCTAAATGCAATCTCCATATAGTGATCACTATCCTCTAATCCATACTATGGTATAGCCCCTTAGATTGGTATCAAAATAATCCACCATACATCCTCAAGAGTGATTGTGGCCTCTCCCATAAGCAGATGGAAGGTAGTCGTATCACTGTGCCACTGCTTGATCAAAGTGGTCATCATCCCATTATGTGCCCATAGCCTAGGCCAACAGGGCACATAATCAAACCCAACCAATGCTAGCAATCCCTAGTTTGCCTCTTTAAGCTACGCCTCCAACTCCATGGTCGACGTCCAATGCTCCCGAGATCCCAATGGTGGGAACTGCTCCTGTAACATTCAAAATCCACCATGTCAGCCCATATCCCTTTTATTCCTAGCCTAACCCCTCCCAAAATGGGGCATCTTGTCCCTAGGTCCTTTTTCAACCCATCCCCCAGCCCCAGTCGGGTCCCTTTGTTTCCCTTCCCCTAAGCGTCTGCCCCTTTGGGCACAGATGTCGGTTCAGCCAGAAATGCCAGTTCCTACACCGGTGTCTCCACCTTCATTCCCTTGCAGACCGTCATCTTTGCAGATGCGGATCTGGGTAAGACATCTTCAAAGATGTCATTTTGACACCGACATCTTCAGAGACATAGGTTCAGGGATCAACGTCTGCAAAGATGTCAATCCGGGGATCGACATCTTCACAGACTCTAGTTCAGGAATCGACGTCTCCGGTCCACCGAGTCATCTACCCTCATTAATGACCCCCCTAATCCTCACAAAAGTGTTAAAACTTTGTGAAAACTAAAAGTGAGGTAAAAATTGATTCACTCACCGATACTGGTCACTCCACAGGTCTCCCATGTGTGTGAACATGCTCCCCCAACTACCCCTTCATCCTCTTGTTAGCCATAATTTTTACTCCAGAGCTCTCATTTCGCCTAATCACTATTCAAAAATGACCTTCTTTAAGCCTCCCAGCCCCTCTTATAGCCCCTCATTTTCCCCAAAAAAATTCCTCGCCCATTTTCTTCTTCTGATTGTATATTTTTGTATTATTAGTCCTATTGTACAGCCTAAATACTGCAAAAATTCCAAAAAAACATTTAAAAATTTGCAAAAATCCAAAAAATTCAAAATTTCCAAAAAATTCAAATATTCTCAAAAATATTGCAATAAACCCTTGTTTCTTCTTGCATCACTCAGTTTTTTTATTTTCCAGTGACATTTTGACTCTTGTGAATGCGATCATGTTTTTCAACAAATCAGTTGTGCGACCAAATATCCTTGCTCCTCATTTTGTTCACATCTTTTGCCAGCGAATATGTTTTAATCAAATCCAATCCAATCCTTGCCTGTCAGGATGCATCCTTCCGGCATTGGCTTATCAAATCCTTCATCATATCAATCTTGTTCATGAAAAGAACTTTGGACTGAATGACTGCTTGGTCATGAGGCCTTCTTTATTGATTTTATCTTTTTGTGTCAGTTTAAACCTACTCACCACTACCTTGATCTACTATATCTTGGTGCATTGTGACTAGGACATGTTTCTTTTGCAGTGTGCTTTTGTTTGAGCGTCTAGTCCATGCAAAGGAATTCTGTCATCTGTGTTTTCTAACACCTAATGCATACCTCCTCTTGCAATATCAAAATAAGATGTGCTCTCCATATTTTTTTTACACAAATGGATCCCCAAGGCTCGTTAGTTGCATTTAATTTCCTCATTGCATTTGAATTCTTAGTTGCATTCTTAGTTGCACTTCAGAAGACTTCTGTTTATTCCTTCCTCTCTCTTCCTCCTGCCCGTTACATCTTTTTTTGAGAAAATCCCACAACGTCGTATTTGTTGTGTTCTTTTCTTGAGGGGGCGCAACCTTATATTGTCATTGCTTTGGCATGACTCCTAAAAACCATCTTCCTCTGGGGCAACTTATTTTCTTGTCTTTGATGTAACGTCACTTGCAACGCCATGTCAAAGAGGGGCAAAATGTAGATGTCCAAAAATATTAATATTGTTATTAATATTAAATTCCATCTTATTCCTCTAACTATTTAATTCAATCAATTAAATGGTTTCATAGTTGGTATTTATCAATGATCAAATACTATTCTAATGTATTTTATTTAAATACATTTGTCTCACAAAAATCCCCTTTTTAATAAATTTATATTTATTGAAAATTCCTCCATCCCTAATTCTTCTAAACTATGATTTATTCAAATCTAATTTGAATTATAATGTAAAACCTAGCTAGGAACCTATTAATCCAACCTAGACACCTACACTAAGCCTACCCTATTCCTACTCTACCCCCATCACCTCACTTCCTAAACATGTTTCCCTACCTAATTATCATTTAATCATACTTAAAGGGTGATTCCTAACCTCTTTAAGGCTAATGGAATGCTCACCCACATGTGAGAATCCTCTCCAAAATGGGCACCCATCCCTCTTAAATTCCTCTTACAAGTTTTTCTGCCACTTGGAAATCTTGAGCCACTCAACATTTAATGTCAAGTTTGACTCAAAATTAGCCATCCCTTCAAGCCCCTTATGTGGCTCTTATGTGGATGCCACATAGATGCCACATCATCCAAGCCCTCCTCTTCTCTCCCAAAATTCTATAAATAGAGGCCTGCTCCTCTTCATTTTTCATCTCTCAATTTGCATTGTTATCATGCTATTTTAATGCTAGGAGTTCATTTCTAGTTTCTCATGCTTTTATGTTTAAATCACATGGAAATTACATGCTATGATCATTTTGGTGAATCAATCATAGTAGCTTAATCATTTGGAGAAGTTTGAGGCTAGTTGTTCCATACTAGTTCTTGAATCCTTCTCTCATCCAATCTTGCATTCATGAGTTGCATTGCATTGGGGATCTATTCCATTTGTGTTTGAGAGAGCACACCCACAATCCATCAAAAGGATAAAATCAAAACAAGTAGTAATAGGGTGCAATTTACTTGTTTTTGGCTCAATCTAATGTTATGATGGAGTCTTGTTGGTTTCTTGTTCATTCTATGATTTATATGTGTTAATACACTAATGTTTTATGTTTGAGCTTGCTCCCAACAGGTTGAAGATTTCACCATACACAATCCCTTATTACTGTGGTGTACCTCTGTTAGGGGTATTATCGTTATCTCTGACCAACGTTGTGCATAGTTGACTTTTGGTCAACTATGGTCAAACTTCCTCTGACCTTCTCAATTTTTGTACTAGGTGTTCCCTGTATCCTTTCAAACCTAGGATTTTTGTTTTGCACCTTTCAGAGATGGTTGAATTTTGGGCCAATTGTCTTGATTTCCAAGCGTGAGCCTTCCTTAGGACTTAGCGGAACCTAGATACTTCCTTTCACATAATTTAGATTATAGTTGACTTTTGGTCAACTCTAATTGACTTTTAATCAATTATCTCAATTTGTGTGTCAATCAAAGCTTGTAGCTTAGGGATCCCTGTAGGTAGTTCAGAAAGCTATTCTACCTAGTGTGACCTTTCTGGTTACTATTTTTCCTCTACACCATTTTGCGTGCACTTGTTACCCTGGGGGTAGTTTAGTTAACCTTTAAGCGTGTTTTAAAATTTTTTGATTGAGTGTTTTTGCCCAACTTTTGGGCATGACACATTGGAATAGGAAGATAGATTTTTGTTAGCTATTATAGAAAGCTGCTGGAGTAGACATGTATGTGAAATGTGGAAGCATAGATAAGGAAGTGAACAAAGAAATGTGGTGCCATGGAATGACATGGAATTCTATCACTTATTAACTAGTATTGTCTTAGCAAGATGTTCTAAGTTTACATTAGTTATAGAAAACCTAGATCATCTTATAATGTATCTAATGTTTTCCTCCTAAAATAGCATGTTAATTTTAATATATTGTATCTTAAAATTCAAAATTAAATTTTTGTATTCAGAGGATTGGGGTAGAAAAATCACCTGCAATGTATAATAAGAATTTTTAGCTTTACTCTTTTTTTTTTTTTACAAAAACATTTTTTTGGCGGCTTGACAATCTACTCGTCTTTTTTGAATTATTCTACATCCAAATAATTCTTTATAAGCACCAATTTCTCCTCAAATGTGTAATTCATGTTTAGATTGTATGGTGACAAATGTCTTACTATGCCTCAACATTTTGGTAACTACAACATTTCATGATATTCTTCTATTTTTAATGTTTTGATAGATGTCCATGCTCCATTCTAAAGGTTACAACCTGTAGACACTAAAATGTGACCATTACCCTTATCCTAGCCGATTAAATGAATATTCGTTATTTATTTAATCCTTTGTCTTAACCTTTATCCCTAATTAAATAAATCTAAATTTATTTAATTACATTAGCCTTATCCCATCTTTAATTAAATAAATTCACATTTATTTAATTAGAATTCCCATTTACCTAAAGTTTAATTAATCCCTAGATTAATTAAACTAACCTTTCTTATTCCCGTTTTCTCCCACTTAGAATTAAATAATAAATTTAATTCTATTTGAGCACATGACTCCTAACTTTAACCCTCACCTAACCTCACTTCCCTAACCTAAACCATCCTTCTAACCCACTTGTTGTGTGTGTATTTTTTGGATCTGCTAGCTGCAACACAACACTTCAATAAGTCATTATATTATTGAAATAACATGAAAAGTAAGAGTTAGAAAACATATCAATCACTAAAGTCGACCTATTTCTCCCTATCTAAGAAGAGTGTGAAATATGATATAATTGCCCCCCGATTATGCATAAATCAGGGACATATTCATGCTTAGAATGGGAGATTTGAAGGTTTAATCTAAAATGCTCAAGAAATGTTCATTTTAAAGATCCAAATGAAAGATTATAACAATTTCTAATAAAGACGAGCTAAAATTTATTAAGATCTCTAAGAATATGAGCAACATAAGTTTGCAATTGAATTCTAAAATTAGGGGCAACATAAGAATGCTTTTAACAATTAAGGATTAGGGGTCAATTGAGCTAAAAATTAATTCCATTTATAGAATAATTTGAGGAATGAGAGGTTAGGATTGAAAGTGGAAGAGAGGTGGAGATTGAATCTTTGGTGATCCATGTGAGGTGATCCAAGTGATTTAACTCTTATTGGCTAGGGAATTGACTTTCCCTTTTGCAAATTAGGAGTTGAAATTAGGATTTATTTAATTCTTTTTTATTAATTACTTTATCCATGTATTTGATTTGTTTTTTATTTAATTGAATTAACTTGATTTAAATGGCTAAGGCAATTAATTTGATTTAGTGATTAGATCACTTAGGAGATTAAATTTGATTTAAATGAATTATGCTAATAAATTAAAGAATTGCCTTGACATAATTAGGGGTATGATCACCTTAGGGAAAATAAGGTCTATGGTTAGAAGACCAAATTAGGGTGGTTACATTTTCCCCTCTTTGAATTGATGTGCGAGCAACACATTAATTCAAAGAAATTTTGATGTTGACTTCAAAAAGTTTGAGAATTTCACACTTGATTGAACACAATGTATGATGAGATCAGTCTTCCACTTGATTGAACTAAGACTGATAGAATTGACTTTGAACTTGATCGAACAAAGGTCAATAAGAAAAGATCTTAAAAATACCAATTCTGAACTTGATTTTCATACGAGAATTGATAATACTGACTCCGAACTTGATTGAAAAAAAGTCAGTACAAAGATGCCAGGAGCTTAATAAGATTCTGAGAAAATGTAGACATAAGATATCTAGCTTGTTAGAACCGAAGCCTTCCATCCAACAGTCCTGACTTAGTTGAGGAAAACTTCTATGCCCTTAGTCTTTTGATGACAAAGTCATTTTACTACTTTTTGAGAAAGAATTTGATTGATTTATGTGTGATCATGCCCCCTCGAGAATGAAATCAAAGGAAAAAGAATAAAATCCCTCTATTGAATGATATATCACTTGAACTCATTAAGTGAATCGAGAAAGAAACAACTAGAAGAAATGGAGAAACAAAGGTGTGTTAAGAGAAAACACATTTTTACCAAGTTAACCATGTTCAAATGTGAGTTTTGAGTCTGATAAAATGACGTCAGACCAAGATTTTGATGAATAATGTGCAATTGGATGATATGGAACCTGAAAAATTGATTTTGTAAAGCCTGCAAATCATTTTCAGAATATATGGAACAATTCTACATTTTGTACGACTATCATAAATTTTTTACTGTGTTGTGTAAAACATCGACTACGCATTCGATTTTGTTCCCCATTGATCAAAAAGAACAAAATTGAGTTTCAATAGTCTAGGAGGAGTTTCGGAGCTCCTAAATAGCTCAAAAAGTCAAATATATATATCCCAAAATTCAATTTTTACCCATTCATTTTCACTTTTGCCTTTAGTAAATGCAGAGCTCTACAGAGAAGATGGTGGTCCCCATGGAGAATTATCAGTTCAAGCTCGCCCATCGACATCAACATCCACCCGAATACCCACCGTCGGTAAGTACCTCAAAACCTACCTTTCTATATTTTTAGTTTTTATTTTTATCCATTTTTGAAGTAGTTATAGGTCTTTCAATTTGGCATCGCATCTTGGTTTTGGGATCGCTTCTGGTTGATCCCGCGTCGCATCCCATTTTTCCCAAAATTCCTGTGTCACATCCCATAAATTTGGGATCGTTTCATGTTTTTAATCTGTCATCACATGTGGTAGGTGTAGAAAGGGATTTTAATTTCATCCCGTTTTGGTAAAACAAGCTCGCACCCAGCAATCTGTGTCATATCCTGTCAAAACAAGATCATTTCCTGGATGCCCCATCGCATCCTAGAAATCAAAGATCGTATCTCGTAAAAAAGGATCGCACCCCATATAAACAGAGTTGTTTATGTTTTTAGAGTTAGTTTGCTTCCAATTGTGACTTTTTTTCTCCTTCTGACGATCAACAACATGTTTCTACATAGTTTCCTTAGTTAGAATGCTAATTTGAACTTGCATTTGCTGTCAATTGACAGGTTCCTTTTGAGTTTATTTATTTTCGAGGACCGCACCAAAGACATATCCTTGCATTATCCTGATCTCTAATAGGTGATGAGGTAGAGATTGTTGCCTAGGTAGGATCACTTGCATTGAGAGATTTACTTGATATCAGGGTGAATAGGGGGTTGTTGACTGTGCTTGCTGAGTGGTGGCATTCAGAGAACAACACCTTTAATCTCCTGACTGGTGAGATGACGGTCACACCTGAGGATGTGTGGCACATTCTATGGGTTCCAGTGATGGGTCAAGAGGTTCAGTTCAAGTCTAGTTCTGTTACAGCCATTGCATCGGCTCAGAGATTCTTTGCAGATGATTCCATAGTTTGTCAGTACCTGACCTAGGACTATATGTGCGATCATTATGATCGTCTACTTGTATATTTAGTTGGATTGATTGGAGTCACTCTCATGCCTGATAGAGGACAACATGGATTCATGTGTGGCTGGGTTGATATGCTAGAGAAGATGGTAGTATCTTCTCGCAGATTTGCATGGGGTAGCTGTATTTTGGCACACACTTATCGAGAGATTCATGAGATTCTCTATTAGTATTCCCACAGCATGACTGTAGGGATTCTTGTTTTATAGATTTGGGCTTGGGAGCATATCCCTATGACATAGCCAATATTAGATAGGCAGCATGAGGATTAGCAACCTTATGTATATATGTACTCTGGATGGATTCAGCAGCCCCATTTGGGCAAGGTTGAGTATTGGCATAGATTATTGGATGACATGACTATTGTGATATGGCGACCATACCTTGATTTTCAGGACTGGGCCTGAGACAAGTGGTATATGTTGTACTTTTTTTAGAGAATGTACCTGATTGGGTAGATCATATATGTTGTAGAGCACTTCTTGGTTACACAAGTTTTGAGACAGTATTGCTGTGTATAGGGCAGATGCCAGGACATGTGAGTTTACACCTAGATCTGTGATGAGGAACCATAGTGGGGAGCCAGATTGGTTTACGAGACTGCTCAATGTGAGATCAATGAGATGGTTGCAGTTGGTTGGGACATGCTTCATTATGTTACAAATATAGGTTGTTCTGATGGGTATCTAGCACAGATACTACAATATCCATTCCCACAGTTCATAGCTTCTAAGGAAATAACCCCTTGCATGGAGGATCCCTTAGATTATGACTGAGCTGATGATAGACCTTTCAGAGGTAGAGGTAGAGCCCAGTGAGATATGAGAGATGGGTGGAGGGATGGTAGGAGAGATAGGAGGGTGTCAAAAATGTGTGTGTATTTCGTGGATCTTTGTATTTCGTGGATCTGCTAGCTGCAACACAACACTTCAATAAGTCATTATATTAGTGAAATAACATGAAAAGTAAGAGTTAGAAAGCATATCAATCACTAAAATTGATCTATTTCTCCCTATCTAAGAAGAGTGTGAAATATGTTATAATTGCCCTCAGATTATGCACAAATCGGTGACATATTCATGCTTAGAATGGAAGGTTCGAAGGTTTAATCTAAAATGCTCAAGAAATGTTCATTTTAAAGCTCCAAATGAAAGATTATAACAATTTCTAAGAAAGATGAGCTAAAATGTGTTAAGATCTCTGAGAATATGAGCAACATAAGCTTTCAATTGAATTCTAAAATTAGGGGCAACATAAGAATGATTTCAACCTTTAAGGATTAGGGGCCAATTGAGCTTAAAATTCATTCCATTTATAGAATAATTTGAGGAATGAGAGGTTAGGATTGAAAGTGGAAGAGAGGTGGAGATTGAATCTTTGGTGATCCATGTGAGGTGATCCAAGTAATTTAACTCTTATTGTCCAGGGAATTGAATTTCCCTTTTGCAAATTAGGAGTTGAAATTAGGATTTATTTAATTCATTTTTATTAATTACTTTAGCCATGTATTTGATTTTTTTTATTTAATTGAATTTATTTGATTTAATTGGCTAAGGCAATTAATTTAATTTAGTGATTAGATCACTTAGGAGATTAAATTTGATTTAATTGAATTATGCCAATAAATTGAATAATTATCTTGACATAATTACGGTTATGATCACACTTAGGGAAAATAGGGTCTATGGTTAGAGCAGACCAAATTAGGTTGGTTACACTTGCCACTAATTAATCTTAATCTCTAACCTAATCACTCTCTAATTATTTGCACAATCTTAATCAAGGGATTAGCAAACCCAAGTCACATATGACTCCTACACAACCCAGGTCACATGTGATTCTCACACATCTCTTACACACCCTTACATAGTTGTCCACATTTACATGTGAAATCAACCTTGAGCCATCACTTTAAAAAGTTTCTCACACATGTGTGAGAAACCTTGATCATCTCACCCTCTCCCACCTTTTGACCGTTGTCATTGAGCCATCATTTTCCCAAGTTTCTCACACATCTATGAGCAACCTTGGTCTTCTATCCCTCTTACACTCTCTTACACCTTGTCATTGACCCATCACTTTCAAAGGTTTCTCACAAATGTGTGAGAATATTTCTCCTTTTGAATAGAAAAATCCCTACTCCACTTGGCCTCTACTTGGCCTCCATCTCATGGCCACATCATTGATCCTAGAAAATCTTAGCCCTTCTTCCAACTTTGAATCTCAACCATCTATTTTCCTCAAAAATCTATAAAAGGAGAGCCCTCTCCTCATCTTCAATAACCATCTTCAATACATTGTCAACATGCTCCTAGATTTGTGAGCAACCACATTCCACCCATCTACAAAAATTCAACAACACAATCATCTATATGGAGATTTTCACGTGTTTTGATAAACGTAAAAATAGGTTTTGAAAGGACCCAAAACCTTTTACAAAAAAATATGAAAGATAGAGCGATAAGAGAACAAAAATATTGTGAAGCACCACCTAACAAGCCAAATGGAACTAATAATAGTTCCCACACAGTGAAACAAAGACCAAACCAACAAACCATAACAAAGGGCAGTCAGGATTTAAATTTTAAGCCCACTCTTATGTGATCATAAATTCATATCAAAAGAAGGCTTGGAAGAATTTAATTTATTTACTTTCACTGTTGTTCATCCATCCTCCACCTTCTCAGCAGCATTTGCTAAGCCAAAGAGTTAATAGAAGAACCCAAAAAAACAAGGCTAGCCACACTAGCATTCACAATTGGGACAAGGACAACATCACCACCATTCCCCATTTCCCGCTTGGAGAGATAGGGACATCAGAACCTACAATGTCAGTAGACAGGACAAATGATCCAGAGACAGCATCAACAATCCTGTTAGGAACAGTAGAAGCAACACCTGAAAGGACAACATCAACAGTTTGAACCAAGGAAGCATTTGTAGAGTCTACAATAGCTTGCAAATCAGAGCTAACACGATCAGAAACCTACACATTTCCAAAGGTAGAAAGAGGAGTCTCAAAACATGATGAGTCAACAACTTGGTTGACACTAATATCTTCCACAAAGGGAATATCCTTTCCCACATCAGGAAAATAGTATAATCTAGAGCAACAACCTGAGAAAAACTCCGCTGAGAGGTACTCTTCTCAACTGTGTAGTGCTGAGAAGAGGCATCTTTCCACCATGAAACATGGCACCTAGTTTACCCAAACCACATTTGGCAGAAATATGACCAGTTTGGAAATATCTTCTACATCTAAAGGGGATTCCTTCATAATCCAAAGACTAAATCCAGCTCCAATTAGGAGAAACAAGCCTTATCTCCATAGGTAAGCCCTTAGAAGATCCAATATCCACCAAAATAGAGGCATAGGTAGAATGTAGAATGTCTGTAGATTCAACATCCACCATCAGGAAATCTCCCAAGGCCTCGCCCACCTCCTCCAAAAGAGAATCCACCCAAAGATGAAGAGGGAAGTTTGGAAGCCTAACCTAGATAGGCATCTCATTAAAGGTATCAGAAGAAGGTTTGAAATCCTTATACCAGGGTTTAACCATAAGCACAAAGTTATCATCCCAACTAAAAAAATGGTTTCAAAGAATGTGATTCCTATCCTCCATACCATCAAATTTGGCAATGAAAAAACCCTTAGCCAAAGGGAAGATATGAACCATACCAATAATAATGGGTTCCCAGCATTTGGAGTGTTACTCAAATTGCACATTGAAGTTGTCATTAGTTATCAAGAAGACATAAAGGATAGTTAGTAACAACGTTAAACAAGATAGTTAGTATATATCACCAAAGTGCAAAGTTAACCGAGAGCATTGATCACGCCCAAAGTTAATCGAGAATAGTGATACCCAAGCTAATAGATTATACCGAGTAGAAGACAACACCAAGCTACAAAGAATAACCAAACACTAGTATAATCAAGATACATAGTATACACTGAGCATCGAGACACAACATTAACCGAGTGGAACAAAGTCCACCTAAAATTTTGTTATGACACATTATTCTATGTACCAACTTTTGAGCCAACCTAGATAACGGTTTACACGATCGAGGAGGACATTAATTATAGATTTACAACATTAATTATTTATGTCTCCTATGTGTAGATGATTAAGGTAAATTATGTATACCATTGATCTTAGGACAATGATGTAATTGTTAATCCCTAATTAGGTCACATCGTTTGATATATAAATGTATAGATGTCAAATTTTGTAATGTATGTTGATCAAGAAATGATCAAGTAGCCACCATACTACAAACATCAAAGATCAGACAAGGGCTTTCAAGGATAGAGACTACATTGTAGAAATTAGTTTACATAACTAAGGCAAGGCTGCCGAGAATAATAGAGTAGAAATTATTATCATTCATATTGAGGTGATATGTTTTGTATGTACTTAAAGGATCTGTATCAGTAATATTGAGATTGTATATTTTTTAGATCAACTTTTTGTTACTCTCTAACAATTGTAATAGATCCCTAAATCTCTTAACAAAGTAGACTTAACTATCTTATTATAAATCTCTTAACCATGTGCACATGTAGATTGTGTTGCTAAATCCTCACACAAGGTAGATCTAGTTGATCTTATTGTTACTCCTAATAGGGTAAGATCATCAGAAGTGGTCATTGTTTGTAATATTTAACATGCTATCTTTATTACTGCAGTAGTGAATTTTTGTGGGTCTCATCCCCACCGTATTTTTTACCTTAGTACAGGGGTTTTCTATGATACCAAAATACTAGTGTCATGAGTGCTTAATTTTGTGTATGTGTAATATTTATTTTACATGCATTTACATTTCAATATTGATACTATATGTTTGGTGTATGCAATCTACTCAGTCGGTTAATACAGAATAGTGGTTACAAAGAATTGACTAAATTTTTTTAAGGGTACTAATTCACCCCTCCCCTCTTAGTACACACCCTTTCCATTATCCCAACAATTGGTATCAGAGGTAGTTCTCTTATTTTGAAGGTTTAGTATCTAAAGAGAAAAGATCTTACAATGGAAAGGTATACACTTGATAAAACTATTGAGAATAATAATTTACAACTACATATATATATATATTGAACAATAAAAGGAAGCCAAAGAGAGATTGAGGGAGATGTTGATTAAGAAAAAGGACATGGAACTTTGCTATCATGAGATTGATTATCATGAAGAAGAGATTCATGACCCATTTGATATATATGGATCTGAATCTGGTAGCATATCTAATGCATCTAAAGGAATTATATCAAAGCTATCTGAAAGAAAGAAACAACTTAATGAACAAGTGAAAGCACTGTAGATCAAACAAGATACACAAATGGTTAGAAAGGTTGAAGTCTTGAATGATGAAAATAAAGTTTAAAAAGATAGAAACATGGTTGTTGATGATAGAAGACAATGAATGAAAAGTTACAAGAGAAAGAAACTAAGATATTGAGACTTACTGAACATTACTTTGAGATCACCAATCAAGTGGTTGCTATGAATCATGAGGCAAACCAAGTGAATACTAAACTTTCAAAAAGAATAAATGATATTGGTGTATTGAAATAAGAAAATGAGGAATTGAGAAATGAAGTGAATATTTTATAAAAACATAATGAAGTGATTAAGAGATCTGAAGAAAGCACTAAGAGAATGGATGAATTTCTGAACCATCAAAGAAGGCTGAATAACAATACCAAATTAGGGTATAATGAGAAAGGATAATCATCAAATCAAGATGGACAAAGGAATTTATACTCAAATCCAAAGCCTAAAAATCCCTCTTGCCATCACTGTGGAAAACCAGGCCACACATCAAATGTTTGCAGGAGAAAAGCAAAAGGTATTCCTAGAAACCCTCCTAAATTTAATGGTATTTGCTATAATTGTAATAAGCATGGACATCAGGAACATGAGTGTAGATCCAAATTGAACAAACCATAGAAGAAACCATACAAGAAAAAATACTGCCAAAATTGCAACATGAATGGTCATACAACTTAAGCATGCAAAAAGAACACAAAGCAAATCTGGAAGCCTAAAGGACAAGAAACGGTAAATCAACCAAGAAGACAAGACAATTATTATGCATGGGATTATAACACTTGGAGTAGTTGTGAAACATGTGGTAAATATGGACACATATCAGAAAATTATATGAGATTATGGAAGATCAAGTCTAGGAATTGGTCAAGCTCTGGAATGACATGTTCTCACTGTTAGAAAGATGGTCACTTAAGCAAAGATTATGCAGACCAAATAAAAAATTATGGGAATGGAAATACAATTGAGGAAATCGGGAGGATCAAAAATAAAATGTGGAGAAGAGAATCAAATGATGATGTAGGACCAAGCATAACATTCGGTGACACCTCATCCAATGGGTTAGGTTTGTCCACCGTCTCCAACTGAGAAATATAAGCAGGTATGGAACTATGTTTTGTAATGCTATATATTACATGAGTTCTTGTATTTATTATACATATGCCAAATCAGCATGAATAAAGATGCCCTATGCTATTATATTTTTTATTACTATGATCTAGTTGAGTCGGTTAATATGTACCAAGTTAGAACTATCGATCAGTGAAAATGTGAAGAGTTTACCGAGTTGCTATAGTAACCAAGTATATGGTATACTCACCGAGCTGAAGCATTGATAGTGTTAACCGAGCATGATGTTTATTAACTGAGTGGTTGGTGAAGAGCATTTAATGCACCAACCTAAGTCATTTTCTATATATTTGGTCATTGTGAGCTCATTTGTTCACACCATGATCACAAAGAAGAATAGAGAAAAGAGAGTTAAGTTGCAGAAGAAGATTTTTGAAGCATTCTATAGAGATCTAAGTTCATTTTGAGTACACAAAGGTTAGTTTCTACACATTCTTCCCTCACCGAGTTATTCAAGCATATTTTATGAAAGCCCTAAAACAAAGATTATGGCATCTTCATTCCAAACAATGAAAGAAAAACTAGCTAAGGAGAAAAAGGTTATTCTAGTGAATAAATCCACCTGCACGGAATAAAACTACAAGATCCATTGATAGACTGTAGCCCAACCAGACAATCAAGGTGCATTTTCATCTATCTCGCCTAGGGTTTTGCTAGTGCAAGATGTGCGTGCATACATACACTACAAAATTGGTGAAATCGGAGATTTTGAGCTAATGTCCACCTACTAATCATTGTGCAGAGAGGAAAAGCTGAAGGAAGATCACAAACAATTGAAAGTTAAAGGGTTAACTCATGCCCTAGAATTACCAGAGGTATTTCTCAATGAATGGATCTCCATTGTACTTAGAAGAGTCCACGATGGAAAGATATGGCTGGATGAACCCATGAAGATAACCAAAGATGTTATTCACATTGTCATAGGGTATCCCATATCTGATAAAACCAAAGCCCTAAGACACTTACCATTAACCAAGTTAGAGAAGCTAACATTAGTTGAATAGGATGAAAGAGGTTTAAAGATCAACTATATTAATGATCCTGAACTAAGGTTCGATGCTTATGCAATTGGGTATAAGATATTTTAGTCTAGCATGTTGAACAACGTCATATGTGGAGTTGTTGACATAGCCTACAAAATTGTCAAGAAAGTACTACAACTTGATCTTTCCGAGTTATTGCAGAGGCAACTACAAGAGAATATGAGAACCATAAGATCAACAAAGACAAATACATGTAATTTTGGTTCATTACTACTTTCCATATTCTTCTAATTGCAGAATTTCTTTCACTCAATCGGTAAACTTAAGTGGAAGATAGACAGACCAGTTACAGTATAAATAGATGAGATGATTACAAGTCTAGGAAAGAACTTTGAACCAGTTATGAATGAATACTTTGCTAAATTCAAAGCTAGGATGGAAAAGAGATATTGAATTCCACTACAATTGGTAGAAAAATACAAAGATGATATTTGTTTTGTAGTAGACACAGATACAATTTTAATCAAATCAACATATTCGAGGAAAACATGGATACCTCCAATGGATTATGAATTGGATATTGATGTTGCTTTAGAGGCTATTGAGAAATTGTTGAATGATCCTATTGACAAATCTTCCATGAGATTTGGTACTTATGAGGAAGCAAAGAACCGAATACAAATTGATTTACAAGTTCAGCAGTTGGGTCAGAAAAAGACTAAGATTGTCAAAACTTTGAATAGGAAACTTGCAATTATAGATGAAGAATTGGACAAGTCTGAAGATGAAACTGGGGAACATACCTCAGTTGGTCAAGAAGTAGAACCTGATCATGATACTAATGCCACCGAGTCTGATGACACACCATTTGAGGCATCCAAGGACAAAAGAGGCAAAAGCACAAAGACTGTGTCTCCACCAAAGATAAGATCACAATTGGTGACTAGTGATTCACCACCTTTGAAGAAAGGTGTAGAAAAAATTACAAGACCCTCACCAAAATTTGCATACCACACAAGGAAACAAAAGGATACTATTGTACTGAGACAAAAGATAAAATATGTAAGGAACAAAGATGACAAGGGTGATTCTGACAAAAATCTAGATCAATTCAAGGTTGTTGACAACATGACATCACATACCATTGATGAGATTGCAGAGGCAATCAAGACAACTAGACAATTGGGACATCTAAAGATACAAGCATATTCTGATCTGCCTACCGAGCACAAGGATAAACTCAAAGAAGCAATCATAGGTATCATGATTAATTTAAAACAAGTTCTAGTTGAATTTGCTACTTCTATTCCATCAAAATTATATGATAAAATATCATCAAGATGGTCATATGCACTCCAAACTAAGAAACATATGAGAGAAGCAGCTCTCACACTTATTAAAGTTGATTGCATAGTTGAGGAAATTCATAATATAATGAGACAATATGCCAAGACATTTCCTAAGAAACAACCAACACTGAATATCCTACAAGGAAATATGAAGGAAGTGGATATTGAGAGCACCAAAATTTGGAATGAGCTGCTAAATCCACCCAAGGACATCTAGGATATTGAGGAAGTAAAATATGTTGCATCTACTAGAGTGCATACAGAACCCATAATAGTTGATGATGTAGCAGTTGATAATGTGTTAGATAGTATTCCTGAACTCTTGACTAATTTAGGTCACCTAGAGATCACAATAATTGATGTAACTGAAGGAGATCCAGATGATAAGGCCAAGGAAGATGAATCTATCAGAGAAACTGAGACTATTGATGAGAAATACACATCAGAGGTCACTTGAGAAAATATACCAGGCCAGTTACCTATTTTTTTCAAAGCAATTGAAATTGAGACTGAAGCACAACAAAAAACACCTAAGAAAAACATAGATACAAATGAAGATAAGGGTGAAGAACATGGTAAAGATACCAAGAAAGTGGTGGAAAAATACAAGGTGATGCACAAAAAGATACCACTAATGCTGCAGAATAGAAAGGTGAAGGTAACATAGAGAATCCTAACAAGAAAGTAGATACATCTACTATAGACACAAGGTTAGTTATTGAGGCACCTTATCAAGTCATCACACTGAGTACCAAGCAATTAAACCTAGAAAACTGAGCAAAAGGCTCAGTTAACATTAGCACTATCACCTTCATCGAGTGTTCAAGGTAAGAAGAAGAAGAAAGGAACCAAGGATGTAATTAAACTAGATGAAATCATAGAGATTATTGAATGGGATCCAAGGAAACTTAATCCGGAAACACTGAAGAAGTATGGTGAATTTTGCACCTGAAAAGTAGCACAAGACAAGATGAGACAAGAAGAAAAGAGTGCACAAGTGCTAGAAAAATAAAAGGAGATTCTAATGCAAGTTGTACCAGATATCAACATTGATGAATGAGCCCCCATACTCTAACAACTTGAACTGCTCACTGAGGCAATTGACAATCCTGACATCAATGCCGAGAAGAGATTAGAAGAGCGAGAAGAGAAGAAGATCCAATATAAATTTAAAAAGAAGATTAGCCAGGAAGTGGTAGTACATAAGGTAACTCTGTCTAAATTTGTAAGTGGTTTAGAAACTATTATATCTGAAGCCATTACAATTCTATAGCAGTTATGCACACTAGATCACTTCACTGTTGAGATTAGTGAAAAGCTAAAGAAAATAGATCAAGATCTAAAGGATAGTGAAAATAGTCTATCGACCGAGGAACATGCATTAAAGATGCACTATAACAAGGTACTTCAAAACCAATGGTTGAGACAAGACTTGAAGAAAGAAGAGGAAAAAATCAAAGAGCAAGTAACTGGGCTCCAGGCAATGTTACTACCGCATTTGACTATGATGCAGAAACATGTGACATTTGCAAAGAACTTGATTGCCACCCCAGATTTATCTGTGACAAAAAGAATATATTATATACATGCTCAGCTAAATTTAGAACTAATAACCCTCAAGCATTTAAAGGAGGAATGAGAGAAGTTACTCAAAACTCTCAAGAATTCCCATCCCAATATTTTTGACAAGCTGTAAGTTACACTCCTTTTGTCATTATTTTCAAAAAAGGGGGAAACATATGTATATATGTATAGTAAAGGGGGTTACTATCATCAAGATGTTCATATACATATACCGAGTATATACAAATAGGGAGCATGTACAAAGCGAGAGTCATTGTGTATAGTATTATGTATAGTACTAAGTTTTTGATACTAATGCCAAAGGGGGAGAATGTTACCTAAATTACACATTGATGTTTTCATTAGTTATCAAGCAGACATAAAAGACAGTCGCTAACAGAGTCAAACAATACAATCGGTATATATCACCAAAGTGCAGAGTTAATTGAGAGCACTGATCATGCCCAAAGTTAACTGAGTACAGTGACACCCAAGCTAATAGACTATACTGAGCAGAAGACAACACTAAGCTACACAACATAACCAAACACCAGTATAACTAAGATACACAGTATACACTGAGCATCGAGAGACAACATTAACCGAGTGGAACAGAGTCCACCTAAAAGTTTGTTATGGCACATTATTCTATGTAACAACTTTTGACCCGACCTAGATAACTGTTTACACGATCGAGGAGGACATTAATTACAAATTTAAAACATTAATTGTTTATGTCTCCTATGTGTAGATGATCAAGGTAAATTATGTAAACCGTTGATCTTAGGATAAGGATGTAATTGTTAAGCCCTAATTAGGTCACATTGTTTGATATATAAATGTATAGATGTCAAATTTTGTAATGTATGTTGATCAAGTAGTTGTCATACTACAGACATCAAAGATTAGACAAGGGATTTCAAGGATAAAGACTACATTGCAGAAATTAGTTTATAGAACCTAGGCAAGGCTACCGAGCAAGACAACGCAGAAGGTATTTTCATTCACATTGAGGTGATATGTTTTGTATGTACTTAATGGATCTATATCAGAAATATTGAGATTGTATATGTTTCACATCAAATTTATGTTACTCTCTAACAATTGTAATAGACTCCTAAATATCTTAACAGAGTAGACTTAACCATCTTATTGTAAATCTCTTAACTGAGTGCACACATAGATTATGTTGCTAAATCCTCACACAAGGTAGATCTAGTTGATCTAATTGTTACTCCTAACAGGGTAAGATCATCATAAGTGATCATTGTTTGTAAGCTTTAACATGCTATCTTTATTGCTGCAGTAGTGAAGTTTTGTGGCTCTCATCCCCACTGCAATTTTTACCTTCTAACATGAGTTTTATACAATACCAAAATAATAGTGTCATGAGTACTTAATTTCATGTATGTGTAATTTTTATTTTACATGCATTTACATTTCTGCATTGATACTATATGTTTGGTGTATGCAATCTACTCAGTCGGTTAACACAGAATAGTGGTACAAAGAATTGAATAAAAGTTTTTAAGGGTATTGATTCACCCCTCCCCTCTCAGTACACACCCTTTCCATTATCCCAACATTGGAGATCCATGCATGAAGCTTAGGGAGGATTGGCTAAAAACCCCTAAATTTGCAAATAACCACCTGGTTGGAAAGGGTAGACGAAGAGTTTTATTTTTCCTCAACCATTTCCACTCCCAAGGAAAGAGTGACGAGGGCAGCCATAGGGAAAGGAATAGGCCCCATATAATATTTTTGAGTAGCCCCTCTGGAATGTTCCTTAGAAGCCCCAGCAGCAAGAACAACTCCCATAGAAGAAGACCCATCAACTACAACCCTAGCTGCAGAAATAGGTACCTTGGCCGCAAAAACCCTAACAAAAGCAGCTGCAAGATAAACAACTCCACCTCCCACACATGCCACACAAGGCTCAGCAACATGAGGAGCCAACGAGGGAGTGATAGGAGCAAGAGGATCAGTCATGGGAGTAGTCGTAGGAGCAGTGGCTGGAGGCATCACATGAAATGGTTCTTTCTTTATTCATTAGATTTGCATGTGTTATTTTGAGTAGAGTAGAGTAGAGTAGTTTAGTTCTCATTCTCATTTCAATTAATTTATATGCATGTTTTCTCCATATCTTTTGTATTTGAGGTGTATGTAATAATGTAAGAATTAGTATAGTTGTTGATATTTAATCCTTTGATACATTTTTACATGCTACATTCTAGCATGCCTGATGAGACCCACTTCACAGGCAATTACTAATAATCTAATGTATTTTTGTGAATTTTTGAACTTGAAGGTCAAAAGAGGACTTAGAGATCAACTTCTACAAAGAGTCCAAAATCGTCAAAATAGTCTCATAGTTGTGCTTTGAGGAGCGAAGAGACAACTTTTGACATATACCTTCCTATCTTTTGTTGACTTTACTTTTTTTTTTCAACTCGTAGAAAATATTTACATTGTATATACACTTAAATTTCTTTTTTATATACATCTATATTGGTTATTAAAAAAGGGAGGATCTATTTTATTTCTATTTTATTGTAAGATCGTTGCTTTCTCTTTATTAAAAAATATATATTAATATATAAAAGTAAAATATATAGATACATTGCATATATATATTTTAATTCTATATATTTATATATATACATTTAATTATTAATACATATATATTTGTATATGTATTTACATATATAAATATATATTTGTATTAAAATAAAAAAAAATCATATATATATATATATATATATATATATCAACACAACCAACTAAACCTCCAGACCCCTTTCTGCATCCTCTAGTCATGTGGGACCTAGGGGCTGACTGTCAGGGGCTTATGTTATCCCCTTTCCTCCTTGCAATCCATAAATAGTGTAACACCCCAAAATTGGCATCTTGCAACCCTAACCAATTTTGTTGCATTTGTCATTCTTTTGAATCCTCAAAGTCCTATGGTACTAGGCAATTCTAAGTTTTGACTGACTCTACTCGACCTAAGTGTCAAATGCAGAAAATCCTAAATCTGCATTAATCATACATTATATTTAATTCCTAAAACATCAATTAGCTAAATAAACCCTATGATTGAATTAATTTAATTATAAATTCCTAGCACTTTAATTAAATTAAATTCACCCCTTTTAGCTAAAACACATAAAAAGGAATTAAATAATATTTACTTATTAAATAAATATCCTCATTTCAAAAACTGAATTTAATTATTCAAATAATTGAGAAAATACATTTATGAGGTCATATTCTATTTATTAAATTAAATATTCTCTCAAAAATCTTCTCTCCAGTTCAGAAATAGAAACTTTGAATTAACTATGCTTTAAAGAGAAAGAAAACAGTTAAAATAAAAAAGAAAATAGTTCACTATTTTCTTTTAAAGAAAACTTGCTAATCTGAACTGGCTTTTTTATTTGTTTTATTTAAAAAAGGAAACTTTCTATTTTGAGCATACTCTCAGTCTATAAAAGAACTCCCATTTCTCATTCAATGATATGCATTGTTAGAATAAAGAATTGTTGCTGCATTTTAGAATTCATCATTTGATTTCAATTAAGCTTATTTGCAATAGAATAGCTTCATTTTCTTAGATTAATCTCATATTTCTTATCATGTCTTAGCTTAATTTCATTTAGATTAATCTTGCATCTTTCATGTTCTTAGATTAATCTTGCATTACATTACATTGCATTCATGGAGAAAAATCCTTCGTTCTTGGATTGGTCTAGGTTGTGAGACTCTCATTCTGAGAGTCATTCAAAACCCTGTCTAGGTAGAAGGCAACAGGTCGAATCATACAGGCATGCAGGATGAATAACTCATATTCACTTCTATATGTGGTTGACGAACAAGGACTATGTTGAAGTGTATGGTTGAATAGAAGGCCACATTTAACATATACATTTCTGGCGCCCACTATGGGGCTGAAATAATCAGTTTTGGCCTCATTTTATTACACTTCTTTTCAATTTTGCACTCTGTCCGTACGTCTCTGTCAGAGATTTTGCGTGAAATTTCATAATGTCTCGCGTGAACTTTTTGGTTCTTTGTGTGATTATTTGTACTTCTTCGCGCGGGACTGTGAGAATCATTGTATGAAATTTGACACCAGAGACCTTTATTTGATATTTATTATCTCATTTTTCTAACCATCTGTTGTTTCCTGACATCTGTGTTTCTCTGATTTTATTTTTGGAATAGCTTAACGACTATTTCTAGGACACTAAGAATGAAGAAAGCAATCACAAACTACTAAAATATTTACTGCAGAACCCTTGTCAAAGACCTACGTGTTTTCACAAAACTCTCATGTCTTTTTTTAGTAGTTAGAACACACTTCAGTTGGTGCTTAAAATGAATCATTGTCTTTGTGATTGAAGTGTTTTCTAGTTTGTAATTCCAATAAATATATTAACGTATCCTCTCCCCTTGCCTTTATGATCTTGGGTGTAAGAGAAATTCATATGATTCTTCTAGAGTGGCTACCTCCCAAGTGCTTTAGCAGAGCTAGTGAGAGTGGATTGCCCAACCGGTAATAGGCTAAAGCCAAGCCCTTCCAAACCGGTATATAAAAAATGCCATTGTGATTAATCTCACAATGGACAGGTGTGAATTCATTGTGGGAACCAAAATCTCCTCCAATACCCTAGTGGTGTGTTAAAGTCCCTACATTGTTAAGGTGAAAGCCTTGCTTTGAAAGGATTGGGAGAGCCCCCTTAATTGGGAAAATGACTTGATCACAACCACCTGAACAGATGTCCTTACTAAAAAATGTTGTTATAGTGTCCAACAACCCTCTATCTGTTGGTGCAGAAGGTTAGAGACCGACTAAGATGCCCCACATTTTTATGGCTCTTAGTAGAGACAACAACCCTTTGGGAAGCAATTCCTTTGGCGTTCAAAGCTTGGTGTGCCTGAGAAGTGAGTGCACATGTAAGGAGGAGCCCGTGCCTCCAAGCTTCTAAGTTGTCTGCTATGAGTAGGCATAGCTAAACTTTGGTTCAAGTGGGGATTCAACAAATACTACCCATGCTATCCTAGGATTGTGATGTGTCTATTTTCGTACTACAAACATTCTGCTTAATGTGTTTTGCATGGGTGTATCACTTAAACAATAAAAAAAATGTCAAATCACACAAACTGTCAAACTTGAACATGTCTAAAACAATCTGTAACTCAAACTCTATGTTAGAAAACAACATGATCTTGTCTCAAAAAATGCAATCTGGTCTTAATTGTCTGATTCTGTAGAATTTTTCTTTTCCACCTCCCAATCTCGCGTGAAATTCTGCCATCTTTGAGTCATTCTATGAGGAACGTCATGCGACACGCTATCAATCATCACACAACATGTTTCCATCTACTGCTATTTTATTCACCAGTCTGTCATTTTTATTCACCATTCTATCATTATTCTTCACATAGGACTACATAGTTTCATGTGCACCTGTGAGAATCTTTGTGTGAGAAAGTACTTCTTCACGCGAGTCTGAAACATTTTGTCAAAACAATGAGCAATTTCCCATCTGTCCAGTGTCTTTCTGCTAAATTTGGTCTCTGTTCTGGGTTTGTTTATCTGCCTTCTATCTGTACACAGTCTGCAACTTGATTTCTTGGGTTGAGAATTACATGATTCTTTCTTAAACTAGTCTTGTCTCATATCTTTTGGTCTATTTCTACGGTGTCATCATATCTTGTGTCGCAGTAGTCACACCAAGTATACTTCACCTTTTGGCACTTTCTGTGCATTTACTTTGAGATATTTTCAAGTGTGGTCCTAGTTCACATCCCTTGTACAATATTTTTCTATGACTATTACAACTCGAAGTGGCAAAATATTCCCTTCACCTATTACTAAACAAGGTAGGGGTAGACCTATCAATCAAGAAGAATCTATGCTTTCCACACCATTTCCAGCTACATCTAGTGAGGAATCATCTTGATCTCCCTCTCCAGTACTTTGACCTTATGTCAAACGATCATTTCCAATAGATTTTAGTCAGGTTCGAAACCCTTTGTTCTAAGAGGATCCAAATTTTGAAGATACTCAACCTTCTCATACTGAGTCTTTACACACTGAACACTTGCATTCTAGCAAGATGGCAGATCATGACCAATTAGGTGAACATAGCAGAGATGATCTCTCTAAAAATAGGGGTAAATTCCATTTTCAAGACCCCCCTAATGATGAGGAAATGGAAATAACCCAAGTAGATATTGTGAATGCTTGTGCCAATAAAGATTTTTGTAGGATGATGGAAATTCTCCTAGTTGAGGAAAAAGAGAAATACCTTCTTAAACTAGCCAATCAAGGGGCTAAGTTACCCTCCAACTACAATGTAGAGACCCTTCATGCAAGAGGAAGAAACCAAAAAATCCAAGTTACAAAAACAAGTTCAAAGTATGCAAGAACAAATTCTTCAACTCTTGAATAAGAAAGACAAACCTGCTACACAGTTCGCACTGGAAAGCATATGTCCATTCCCATTTGATAAGACTCTATGCATGCCTCCTTTTCCTAAAGGAGTTGAACTTCCCAAGTATGATAAATACTTGGGTACTTCTGATCCCCAAAATCATCTGAGAGAGTTTGGTGCTCTCTCTATGGAGTTCATACATGATCAAACCTACCTCATGCGTCTCTTCCCACGTATTTTGGGAGGGTTAGCTATGGAGTGGTTCTCTAGGATACCAACTGGCATCAAAACTTTTGACAAAATTGCCAATTTGTTTTTACAACACTGTTATCACAACATCCAACATCCGGTTCACATCCAAGATCTTTGCAACTTGAAACAAAAATCATGGAGAATCCTTCTTGACATTTCTCCAGAGATGGAGACAACTTTATACAAGATATTATTGCAAAATACCCAAATCTTAAAATTTGGACATCTTTCTAGACAATATTCTTCCCAACTTTGGGTACCAAGTACAACTACAAGGTCCTTTAACCTTTGATGACATGATTAAGCAAGCTGTGAGAATTGAGACGTTTATGGTAAAGAAAGGAGAACTAACCTTACACACGGATTATAAACAAGGGTCTTCCTCCTCAAGAAAAGATAAACCCAAATTTCCCAATAAGAACCAGAATTTTGTGAATGATGGAGTTGTAGACAATGTGACTCCCAAGCCTTCAAAGGCTACCTTTAATCTCACTACCACAATGCATGCAGCCAAAGCCACTGAATAGGCTGCGACAGAATCCAAACCAAGTACTTCATATTTTTCCAAATCTAAACCTTGGGCTCCTAGACCTAATCGTGAGTTCACTCCTTTAGGAGAGCCTCTTGATACGATTTACAAGACTCTCTTGGACAACCATTTACTTACTCCTCTAGATAACTCACATCCTTTTGATTCACAACCTCGACCATCTTGGTGGAATGAATCTACATATTGCAATTACCATCAGAATAAGGGTCACAAGATGGCTACTTGCATTCAATTACAAAACAAGATCCAAGACCTTATTGATAGTGAGGTTATCATTGTGGGAGGTCACAACAAGAACTCAGACCACCAATATTTCAAAGACCCATTTCCTCCTCATGGGAAAGGTGAGTCATCCAAAGGAAATAATATTGATGCCAAGGTCAACTATACATACACCAATAATGACAATGTCATTAATATGGTTGAGCCTATTGATGTTGAATATTGTAACATTTTAATTCTCAAGGGAAGGGAAGATACTCCCAAGCCCAAAACTCCTTTCATCTTACGAGGGCCTGCACTTTAGTCCTCTGAACAAGAATAGTCTCAGGTTAGTGCAAATGCTATTACCCGATCTCATCCTAAGGTCATTCTCAAAGGCCCTAAGACTTCTATGTCTACACCCACACAACCTATAGACAAAGCTATTGTTGGCTCTGCCAATAAGAATCTAAAATTAGTTTCCTCATCTAGTGCTACCAATTACAGCATTCTAGACCAACTACAACGTACCAACACTCAGATCACCATCTTCGAGTTGCTAAAAATCTCCCCTACTCACAGGGAGATCCTTGACAAAGCCCTCACTGAGGCAAATGTCCCAAAATATCTTGATCTCATCTAGTTTCAATTCATGGTAGGTCACTTGACCTCCTCCCATTACTTGTCTTTCTCAGAAGAAGATGACCATTCTTTGAGTCACCCCCATAATAACCCCTTGCACAATGAATTCATGATTGGCCCAAAGTGCGCTCGCCGTGTTCTCATAGATAACAATGTTGGCCTCAAAATTTTCTCTACTAACTTCCTTACTGAGTTAGGCTATGGAAAATACTGCATAGATGCCCACAAAAATATTCCCATTAAGGCCTATGATGAAGAAGAATGAAAATCTAAGGGGCTGGTTGTGTTGCCAATCAGAGTTGGCCCTGTTGAAAGGGATTTTATCTATCAAGTGCTTGACATTCATTTGGCATACAATATTCTGGTTGGAAGCACATGGATCCATGAAATACAGGTTGTCCCTTCAACATACAATCAATGCATTAAGTTCCCTTTCCAAGGATCTGAAGTGACGGTACCTGCTAATACATGCTATGATTGCAACACCCTCACAAAAACTGCTGACATCTTTGTGCCCACCAACAAAGAGTCTACTAAGTTCTTCGAGACCAAACTAAAGGAAATGGAAAAGGCTCTGACACTCAAGGAAACTGACATAGGAGGATATCAAATTGAACCTGTGTTATCTGTTACATCTCTATCTTTGTCTCCATGTTCTTTTGGGAGACCTTCTGAGAACACTAAACCTTCTACAGTTCGTCCTCAAACAAAATATGGTGGTACCTTTATACAGGCCACGATACCATTAGAAGAAGAAGCTGAAAACAAGGCTATCAAAGCTTAGATCTATAAAGGAGAGGAAACTTCTGAACAAACCACTACACCTTGTGACATAAAACTTGAATAGTATGGCAAGGGTCTAACTATTATGCAATGTTTTGGCTACAAAGGAAATGGTCCTATAGGTGTGAATCATAAAGGATTGATTGCACCACTTGAAGCTATTGGTTGATGAACATGTGACTCTACAGGTATAGGCTTCAAGAAGCTCACATTTCAATTGGGGATAAACAAATTTGTACCTCAAACAGGTCAACAACCAACACCTGAAGGTACACCTAAAACTGAAGAGTCTGAAGATAGTTCTGAGGAAGATTGCTTCCCTTGTCCCATTCCTCCAGATATGGCAGCATTCTTTGCTAAGCTAGATGATTTCATACCGCGTGTCAGTACAGTCGAGACTAACAGTGATTCTAATGAAACCACTCCACTTACTCCATTAACCTATGAGCAGTGGAAATAAATACAAACTATCAATCCAAGACATTAGGGTGATTTGTACATACTGCCACACTTCCAAGAGCAATTTGAATAGGAGCAAACCCAGCCACTCCTCACCAAACAAGAAGTAGATGATGCTACAAGAAATAATGAAGCACCTATGTCAAATGGTGCTCATATAACCATAGTAGAGCTATTAGGGAAAACTCATCCCAACTGGGGACAAAGAGTTTATTTCACCCATGTTCTTAATATGAAACCTAATGATGAAACATACTCTCATGAATATGAGTTTGATTGTTTTTCAAGCACCCCCTTTGACATGGATATAGAAATAATGGATACATATGAAAACCTTCTCAAAGTAGGTGAAGGGTCTAGTGTAAGGTCAAATGAGTCTGATTCCATTGATGTTAACATGTTGTCTACTATAGTCGCTAGGAGTCAAATGAATTCAACTACACCTTTGGATGAGATTGCTCTAGGTATCAAATTGCTAGTCCATGCTTTTGATGATTATACCATGAACACACTTGAACCCATCACTTCTCTTTCACTCCACCATCCCGAGCTTATAGAATGGAACTCTCCCTCCCCATCTAATGAAGTCCTTACGCTCTAGAATGAATTATGCTCTTTCCTGTTACCTCAATGTTGTCAAACCTGTAACGTCCTCCACTAGCGAAGAAAGTGTTAACATGACTGAGGATGATATCAAGTATCTTAGTCACAAAATCAAAAGAAGAAAAAATAGGCGCTCTGATGGTGAAAACCACATTGTGGCAGTATTAGAGCCCAAAAAATTCAAAATAAAGGACGTAGCCAAGGGTGAAAACCTCTCTGAGGCACCTGTGGATGAGATCCTTGATACGCTTCTGAGTCATTTCCAAGAATGATCATCTATGCTAATTGAGCCCACTCAACCAGTCAACTTGGGTAGGGAAGCTAAACCTCAGATCACTCATTTGGTACAATCATTATCGGAGGCAAAAAGAGAGGAATTCATTACATTCTTCCAGAGAAAAAAGATAAACTTTGCATGGAAATATTCGGATATGCAAGGATTAGATCCTAATCTAATCATGCACCACTTGTCTATTGCACCAAGCATCAAGCCTATCAAACAAATGCTTCTGAAAATGCATCCACATGTGGCTCTACTTGTCAAAGCTGAATTGGAGAGCTTCTTAAGACAGTGTTTATCAGAGCAATTGACTATGTAGAATGGATCTCTAACATTGTTCCAGTTTCAAAACATGACAAATCTATCCAAGTCTGCACAGACTTTAGAGACTTAAATAAGGCATGTCCTAAAGATGAATTTCCATTGCCTAATATTGATATGATTGTAGATATGACATCAAGATATGAAATGTACTCACTAATGGATGGTTTCTCTGGCTACAACCAGATAAAGATCACACCAGAGGACCAAGAGAAAACTGCTTTCACATGTGCATGGGGCACTTTCTGTTGGAATGTCATGCCCTTTAGGCTCAAAAATGTTGGTGCTACATATCAAAGAGATGTCACCACTGTATTTCATGACATGATGCATACAAAAATAGAATATTATGTTGATGAAACTCTAGATAAGAGAATGCAATGAGAGAAACACCTTGTAGATCTAGGTCCTATATTGGATCACATGGAATAGTTTAGTCTGCAGCTCAATGCTAAGAAATGTGCATTCGGTGTAACATCTAGAAAATTGATTGGCTACATCATCTCTGCAAAAGGCATAGAAGTGGATCCTGAGAAAGTTCAATCTATCATGGAAATGCCACCACCAAAGAATATCAAACAAATGAGAGGACTTCAAGGTAGGTTACAGTCTATCTAGTGCTTCATCTCATCAGTGGTGGACAAGTCACAACCATTCACCAAGACCATACACAAAGGTGTGACTTACCAATGGAACAAGGAATGTGATGAATGGTTCACCTAAATCAAACAATATCTTGTGAACCCGCCAATATTGATGCCTCCTATTCATGGGAATCCACTCATACTTTACATCTCTGCTTCAGATACATTATTGGGTGTCCTATTATCCCAAGAAGATTAGAACAAAAAAGAAAGGGCTATCTACTACATTAGTAGAACTCTAGTCTTGTATGAAACAAACTATTCTATTATAGAGAAGGCTTGCCTCACAGTGGTATTTGCTTCACAAAAACTGTGACACTACATGCTGGCTCATACTACCCACCTTATCACTAAGATTGATTCTTTGAAATATTTTCTCAGTAAAGCTACCCTCACAGGTAGACTAGCCAAATGGGTCATGCTTCTTAGTGAATTTTATATTGAGTATGTAGAAAGAAAAGCCATTAATGGGAAAGTAATTGCAGATCAATTGGCAGAAGCACCTCTAGTAGATCGTCAACCATTGAACATCAAATTTCCAGATGAGTCTATATTACTTCTCACACATCACTCTTGGACTATGTTCTTTGATGGTTCATTCACCCAACATGGGTCAAGTGCTGGGATACTGCTCATCACACCTCAAAGGTACTCTTTAATAAAAGCATACAAGATTTTATTTCCTTGTACAAACAACATCGTTGAGTACAAAGCCTTGATCAATGGTATGAAGATTGCACTAGAGTGGTGAGTGGATGAACTCAATGTCCTTGGAGATTCACATTTAGTCATCAATCAAGTAAATGATATCTATCAAACAAAATATGACAAGCTGGTGCCTTATAAATGGCTGGTTGATGACCTCAGAAAATATTTTGTTCACATCACATTTCAACAGGTTCCAAAAGTAGATAATAAAGTGGCTGATGCCATGGCTACTCTTTCTTCCATGCTACAGATGCCAGAAAATGATTTCTAACATGATTTCCTAGTGGAGACGTCACGCTACCCAGCCTATGATTCCCCTGAGTCCCGGGTGATCTGTTCTGTCATTGGACATGATTCATCCCACTACCATCATATTTATTCCTACCTTCATAACCAGATTGTTCCAGACACTTATACCCAGAATGAGAAATGTCACTTAATCCACAGTGCTTCACAGTTTGTCATCATCGCTAACAACTTGTATAGGCGCGGTCTAGACAGTACCCTTCTTCGGTGTTTAGATCCTGATGAGTCCAAATGTGCATTAGTAGAGGTGCATGAAGGCATCTGTGGGTCTCACTTTAATGGCCTGACACTGGCCCGTAAAATTATTAGAGCTGGTTACTATTGGCTAGATATGGAAAAAGAAGCTACATAGTTTGCTAAGTCTTGCAAGCAGTGTCAACTACATGGAAATCTGATTCATGCTCCAGCCAAGGAGCTTATTCCCTTCATTACTTTCTGGCCATTTCAACAATGGGCCTTAGATTTGGTGGGTCAGATTTATCCCTCGTCCTCAAATGGACATAAGTTCATCATCATAGCTACAGACTATTTTACCAAATGGGTGGAGGTTGTCCCTCTCACCGTTGCCAACGAAAAATTGGTAGCAATGTTCATTCTCAACTACATCATCTACAAGTATGGTGTAACCTCAGTAATAATCACTGATAATGGGGGGTAGTTCAAAAACAAGGATTTGAAGGAGCTATGCTCTAAGTTTAAAATCACTTAGCATTGATCTTCCATCTATTATCCTCAGGGTAATGGACAGGCGGAAGCATCCAACAAGACAATGCTTAAAATCCTGCATCACATAGTTCACAAATCTGGATGAGATTGGCATCTCTAGATCAATCTAGCTCTCTAGGCATATAGGAAAAGCATAAGAACACCAATAGGGGCCACGCCTTATGCTTTGGTTTATGGAGCATATGTTGTGCTACCAATTGAGGTTGAGATTCCTTCTCTATGAGTCTCTTTGAAGGGCCTCATTATTGATGATGATACCAGAATATATTGGCTACAAGAGCTATAACTACGTGATGAACATCGACAAGTGGTATTCGATCACCTTAGAGCATACCAAAAAAGGATGTCCAAGAGCTATAACAAGAAATTTCGACCAAGGGACTTCCAGGCGGGTGACCTCATTCCGAGGTACAACCCTAAGAATCAACAACATTAGATCCAGAAAGAAAAATTTGAACCAAATTGGCTTGGTCTGTATGTTTTCACAGTAGTATTTGGGTCTGGAACCTATCAAATTTCTACTACTGAAGGGGAGAAACTCAAAGAGCCCATCAACGCTCTTCATCTAAAATGGTTCTACAGCTAAGACATATTCTGTGTGCTTATGTATATAGTAAAGTCCTGAAAAAATTCTAAAAATCTGAAAATGTCCTGAAAAAATGATCATCTTAATGAAAACCTAGCAATAGGTGCTTTGATGTATCTCAAAAATAAAAAAAAATCATATATTCCAAAAATACAAAAAAAATTGAAAATTAAAAAATACAAAAAAAAAAAGAGAAAAAGAGAAAATGTGCCATTGCTGAAAACCTGGTAAACAAGCATCATGGTAGCAAAAAAAAATAATTTCTGCTAAGAAGGTGAAAACCTGGTAAATAGGTGCCTCTTGTTCCACATTTCTATATCTGTCACAGCACGACTTGGCTTTATGCATTTGCTATCCGGCTTTGTTGCTTTCCTGCTTTCCTTCTTACATTTGCTTTTCTGCATGCTCTCAATTCCCATCAAAACACCAACTTACATGAATTAAAATTGGTCATACTCTCGGGGCAACCCTCCTGGTCTAGGGGGCACTATCCTATTTCCTTTTGAGGATCTACTTCATGATAGTCACCAGTGTTTCTCACTACGTCTGCCTACTGTCACTTAGCTTATACTGAGTTCTTTGTCCTTGAGAATCTCCCTAACATCAGTCACCAGTGGTTCTCACTGTATTTGCCTACTGATGTCTAGCTAGTCCTACGATCTCTTCATTTGAGAATATCTCTCACGTTAGTCACTAGTGGTTCTCACTGTGTCTGCCTACTGTCATCATACTATTGAGATTGCTCACATCCAGTATAGTTGGAGTTGTGCTCAAATGCTCTATCTATTGATACTTGGTCTTGATGATTCTTTGCTTTAGTTTGTACATAGCTTTTGGTCACTTTCATGACACTTTGGTTCCTTTGCGAACCCTACTGACTTGATATCGATTCAACACCATATGCATGGGGGAAACCAAAGCTAGATTGTCCTCACAACATACGTCAAGTCAGCCATCGTTACTTGGGGGCATGAGTCCCCAATTTGATCACATCTTTGATTTAAACTAGAGTCAGTAATCTTGTCATTTCTGAAGGACAACTATCTACTAACACAACTGGTGTTTTTCAACACCACCATAAACAATGTTTTTTAACACTATCTTTGGACACATCTATGTTTTTCAACACACATTGGATATCTTAAACATAAACATACATTGATAACAATCAAACGTAATGCACTCACAAGAACAACAGTTTTTTTCAACACCCCTATACACATACATATTCAAAAAAATTTGAAACTGGCTGAGCTATGATTGAATCTTTCTTTGTATCCTATCTATTCTCATGGATTTCATTGATATTTTCTTTGTCTACTGCTTGTTGGTGTAGTCCCGATGATTCAGCAACGTCAAATAAATAGGGTGTATGTGATAAGAGCTCCCACACTAAGGTGGAACAACCTCACATCCCTCGATCTTGCTTATTTGTATGCCATGGTGAGGTTGATACTATCTCCTTGACTGTTATTGCTTTGTTTGTTTACGCACGATTGCACTCATGGTTATCTTGGCTTTGAATGCCTCGATACTGGTTTACTCTTGCAATATCAACTAGAAACAATATTCTGGTCATCTTGGCTTTTGTGCCCTAGTGCTTATGTTCATTTCCTACATTTTATCTGATGAAAGTCATTCTCATATCCTTATGGTCGCAGTGGCACCAGTAAGGATTGTATCGACTTCGATGTTCCAAAATGCTCAATGATGATGATTATATGATGGGTCTCACAACCATGTCCTAGGGATTGCATCTAGCATAGGATTACATTTTCATTCTAGACTTACATTGTGGCAGCAATTCGATGTTCACTTCATTGCGTTCTCTTGGATTTGTACATTAGGGAGTTATTCTTCAGAGTCCTGGTTTCATCATGACTGCACAAGTGTTCAATCCTCACTCTCAATTCTTCACATGTTCTCATGGTTAGCATCTGTCACACATCTGGACACCCTGCATGAGATGTTAGTACCATATACATTACATTTGCATTATCATTTACACATTGCATTTACATATTTCCATTTACAAGTGCATTCACATAAATCATCTATATACATACAAATATGCATCTACATCGGCATGTGCATCGTATACATAACTCATAAATATATACAAGTGCATTTCATACATCTACATATATTCAAAACATGTTCATTAATTTACATACAATTCTAAATCATCTAAACATCTAAGCATATAGGAAACATCTCATACACAATAAAATGTGACACATGCGATGATACCAAAAGACAAGCTCATATGTATATATATATATCAATGTGTCGATACAATACAAAATGGTGCTACTCGAGCATAGTCTATCTCAAAAATGGTGGTACAATACAAGGATGCCAATACATTGGATACATCATATGATCTCCTCTATCAAATCTATCATATCTAGCTCTAGCCCTCTTCCTCTTCACCTAGAGGAGGTGGAGGCAGAGGCATATCTGGTGGAGGAGGTGCCTATGCACCCTCTGATCCTCTAGCATACAAGGAAAATATAGCCACCTGTGATGCCTAATTAGGCACCACCCTTATATAGGATGCGTAGTAATAGGCTACTCAAGCGGTCTGACGTCGAGTCTCCTTCCGAGTCCTCTCTAGCTTCCCTCGGACATCCTGATGCTCCCGATCTCTATCTAGTAGCCGAGCATCCCACACAAAAACCTGTACCTACAAGTATGTAACCTGCCTCCCCAGCTATCACACTCTCTCCCTAGCTCTCCACAGGGCCTCCTGCACCTGTGATAATACAACTCCAGGTACTGGACCCTATATTGGATCCTGTGCAGGATGATCCTCCTACATTGGGTCCTCCATCGGTACCTCCTGCTGATCTGTATACTCCAGCACATCATCTAACTGTGCCACCATCCTCCTACTCTGTTGTCTTCTTCTACTCACACCAGGATCAATCCACATCTGTCGTGTGGGGATGTCCACCTGTACAGTGTGTGGCCATGGCCCATGCTATCGTACCTGTATGCACCCTAAAATGGTCGCCTAGACTTTGGGCCCCATTTTATTATTTTATCATTTTATCAAATTTTCTGAATCAATGCTTTGGAATATTTTTAATTTACATCAATTGTCTTGATCAAATTGTAATTAATTCAATTATTTCAATATTTCCTAAGGTTTCATCATTTTTATTTAATTAAAAGATTTAATCCCCCTTTTAATTAAATAAAATTTCTCTTATTTAATTAAATTTAATTCCTCCTATTTAATTAAATAAAATTCTTCTAATTTATTTAACTGAAAGAAAACCCCTCTTTTAATTAAATAAATAAAAATCCCCACTTAAAGCACTTTATTTGTTGAAAAAGGAAATGAATTAAATGAAAATTAAATAAAAATCCCTTTTTCTTCATATCCTCCTAAGTGGTGGGTTTTTGCCTCTTAATCTCAACCGTTCACTTTCCTATATAAGGAAATCTCTCCTTCTCATTTGATAATCAATCAATCATCAATAGATCATCTTTTTCATAGTATTGTTATGCTGCAGGTTTGGAGAGCAATTTTGGAGGAGGATTTGAGCATTTGAGCTTGGATATTGCAACTTCTTCTTCTTGTCTCATTCTTCTTGCATTCATGGTTACTCATATAGATTAGAATCATGTTTATTTTCATAGATTAATATTGCATTTGTACTTCCTTTCATAGATTTAGCCATGCATTGTTATCATTTAGATTAATTTCATTTGATGCATTGCAATCATATAGAGTAGATCTCATTTTTCATGAATTTCAATCTCTTATTTCATGGTGTACTTGCATAGGCACAACTAGGTCAATCTGAGGGCCTCTATTTCATATCTTTACACTCCATGACTAGAGAGCTATGGATCGATATTTGAGGCCTCATTCTTGAGCAACCTTGGATGTAATGATTCATAGAAGTGTGTCAACATTTTAGCACACATTTTTGGCGCCCACCGTGGGGCATGATGCTCCTAATTTTTCTTCATTTTATTCAGATCTTAGATTTTCTAATCTTTACATGGTTATTTTATTGACGTTTTTCAAGTCTAACCCTTGTGCAGATTTGCTTGAGATGAAAAACCCTAGAGTTTCAAAGATTTGATCATATCCCCCAAATGACTTTGAATTTTAGTCTAAAATTTGTGTTTCAAATTGGTGACATATCAGAGAAGCTCCAGTAAAAAATTTAGAATTTGTTGAGGTATTTTGAATTTTTTATAATTTTTTCTTTATTTTTCATAAAAATCTTAATTTTTGGCACAAATTAGCGAATATTTTGAAAATTTTTACTTTTTTGAAAAGGTCTTTAAATTCTATAGGTGGTCCATTCTTTGTTTTTTAAATTTGGATGCAATATTATAGCTCATTTGGTCGATTTATGAAAATTGGGCTATTTTGGAAAAATGGCTCCCTAGGGCACAAATGAAAAGATATTTTTAAAATTCTAACATTTTTGGAAAAATCTCTATTTTTTAATAGGGGTCTCTTTTCCGTATTTAGGGTTTGGGATCTGAATTCATAGAAAATAAATCAGATCTTGTTGACTAAGTCAAAAATCAAAATTAAAAAAGGGTATTTAATGATTAGCTTGCACTTATTTTTCACATGGTTCAATGCATGATGTGCGTTGTCATTTGGATTATTTTCTAGTTATTATTGCTCCTAACAATTGATTTTTAGATCTAATCCTAGGGTTTGCATAAGTTGAATATACATTGCATATCTTGTTTGCTTGTTTGCTTGTTTGCTTGTCTTGCTTGTTGGAGAGTTTCTGAGGATTGCTTGGACTTTCTTGGATAAACAACAAAATGATTTGCATTGCATTGGATTTGAGGTATTTTTTTGATCTCTATAACATTTGAATTTTGGGAATTAAAATGAACATCTCATGTGTTTAGCTTGAGTGTTTATTGCTTTCATAGATCATATTTCCAAATTGGTGCTTTAAAATGGATCTAGATTTGCTTTCTTGCATACATGTTTCACATAGTAATTAGGCCCTATGAACACTATTTGTGGCGATCTTGACAGAGTGGGCTTTATTTTCTTGTTTTACATGCGAAGCTCTTCTTGATGATAGATCCCCTTGTAGGTAGAGAAGGATTTTGTTTTTATCTCATTGGTCAACTTGGTTTGGACTTCAAATTTTGGCAATACTTTCTCTCTTTGGGAGATTGGTGTCATTTGTTGTTGTGTGAATCTTGAATGACGTGATTTCAAATTATCATGTCAATGAATCATGTTTGCTATATTTTGGTGAGGTGAAGAGGCTAGAGGATTATGCTCTTTTCCCTTTTGAGAGAATCAGAAACTTGGAAACCTTAAATCCAAACTAAGTCCCCATGTGGTCCATTTTGTGAGTCTTTCTTGTTAGAGAGGGTTAACCGTAGTGGACATTCCCTTTATTAGGTCAACCACATGGATGAAACCTCAAGTGATAATAGCAATTTTCGCCATGGTAGTAACAACCGCTATATAAATGTCCTTGTGGAAGAAATTTCCATGGGTGTAGTTTCTTGTGGGTTGTCAGATCTCCTTAGTAGTTCCTGATTGATTAAATTCTTAGACTGTGTCAAAACCTCGATGTGCCGGGATTCGATTTCACCCACTTGAAATTACAAAAGTTACAGAGTCAAGCCATTACTAAGAACCATAGTGCAACCAAATTTTTATTTTCTAGGAATATGTGCGTGATTGGAAAACATTTGAGAACATACACAAGTTGCATTCTTATGGAGTAGAAATACTATGACACTACCTATGTTTATGTGCAAGGTTACTTTGTCCCTTGCTCATTGTTTGAAGACATTGATTGCTTGAACTCCTTGATTGCTGTCTTATGTGCTTGATTCATGATAAAATCTGTTAATGCATCTAGTTGGTCAATTAAAACAAATAAATCTGAGTTCCCGAGTGATAAAAACTTCAATAGATCTCCCCAAAAGTGTTATGACATGTTTCTCAACATCCAAATGAACTTAAATGGTATCAATTTGCACAAGATGACTCTTGGTGTTCTTTCTTCCGCATCCCCCATGTCTTCCTAGTCTTTCATTTCCATTATTTCTCTTTTTCTTTCATGTTTCTTCCTCTTTTTCCTAAGATCTTCACATCTTCTTCATTCTTTTCCTCTTATTATCTAGTCTACCTTCTTCTATTCATCTCTTCTATCACTTTCATTATTGATTCCTTCTCTTCTAGAACCATGGATTTACACTATCTTCTTAAAGAACGTCTCTTGACAATGGATGATATCGAACTCATTTATCAATTCATGACATATTGTTCCTCCAATGATCCTTCTAGACGTTATATGAGTGATGAATCCATAGGAAAAATAAAACAAAAATTGAATGAATCAGATGTCTTTTCTAGAATCATGAACACGATCATGTTACAATCTCCTTCCAAACACATTTCATCCTCTAAGTCGTCTCATCATTCTTCACCATCCAAATATTCTTCTTCCACTTTAAAACATATTTCTTCCAAACATATTTCATCTTCTAAATGTTCTCAACATTCCTCATCATCTAAAAATTATTCTTCTTCTAAGTCTTTGCATCATTCCTCATCATCCAAACATTCTTCTTTCACTAAGTCTTCACATTCTTCTTCTTCACGATCTTGTTATTCTTCAACTTCTCCCAAGAGTCATGATTCTCTTCAAAATGCATACCATAATGAGCAACATGATAATGCAAATCTAGGTACTAGACCCTATATTGGATCCTGTGTAGGATGATCATCCTGCATCGGGTCCTCCACCGGTACCTCCTACTGATCTGTATACTCCAGCACATCATCTAACTGTGCCACCATCCTCCTCCTACTTTGTCATCCGCTTCTACTCGCACGAGGATCAATCCACATTTGTCGTGCGGGGATGTCCTCCTATACAGTGCATGGTCATGGCCCCTGCTGTGGTACCTGTATGCACCCTAAAATGGTCACCTAGACTTTGGGCCCCATTTTATTATTTTATCATTTTATTAAATTTTCTGAATCAATGCTTTAGAATATTTTTAATTTAAATCAATTGTCTTGATCAAATTGTAATTAATTCAATTATTCAATTATTTCAATATTTCTTAAGGTTTGATCATCTTTATTTAATTAAAATATTTAATACCCTTTTTAATTAAATAATATTTCTCTTTTTTAATTAAAAGATTTAATCTCTCTTTTAATAAAATATCTCTTATTTAATTAAATTCAATTCCTCCTATTTAATTAAATAATTTTTTTCTAATTTATTTAATTGAAAGAAAATCCCTCTTTTAATTAAATAAATAAAAATCCCCACTTAAAGCACTTATTTGTTGAAAAAGGAAACAAATTAAATGAAAATTAAATAAAAATCCCTTTTTCTTCACATCCTCCTAAGCGGTCGATTTTTGCCTCTTAATCATAACCTTTAATTTTTGCCTCTTAATCTCAACCGTTCACTTTCCTATATAAGGAAATGTCTTCTCATTTGATAATCAATCAATCATCAATCATCAATCATTAATAGATCATCTTTTTCATAGTATTGTTATGTTGCAGGTTTGGAGAGCAATTTTGGAGGAGGATTTGAGCATTTGAGCTTGGATATTGCAACGTTTTCTTCTTGTCTCATTCTTCTTGCATTCATGGCTACTCATATAGATTAGAATCATGTTTATTTTCATAGATTAATATTGCATTTGTACTTCCTTTCATAGATTTAGCCATGCATTGTTATCATTTAGATTAATTTCCTTTGATGCATTGCAATCATATAGAGTAGATCTCATTTTTCATGTATTTGTATCTCATTTCATGGTGTACTTGCATAGGCACAACTAGGTCAATCTGAGGGCCTCTATTTCATATCTTTACACTCCATGACTAGAGAGCTATGGATCGATATTTGAGGCCTCATTCTTGAGCAACCATGGATGTAATGATTCATAGAAGTGTGTCAATATTTTAGCACACATTTTTGGCACCCACCGTGGGGCATGATACTCCTGATTTTCCTTCATTTTATTCAGATCTTAGATTTTCTAATCTTTACATGGTTATTTTATTGAAGTTTTTCAAGTCTAACCCTTGTGCAGATTTGCTTGGAGATGAAAAACCCTATAGTTTCCAAGATTTGATCATATCTCCCAAACGACTTTAATTTTTGGTCTGAAATTTTTGTTACAGGTTGGTGACATATCAGAGAAGCTTTAGTAAAAAAATTAGAATTTTCCAAGGTATTTTGAATTTTTTATAATTTTTTCTTTATTTTTCATAAAACCTTAATTTTTGGCACAAATCAGTGAATATTTTAGAAATTTTTACATTTTTGAAAATTTCTTTAAATTCTATAGGGGGTCCATTATTTGATTTTTAAATTTGGATGCAATATTATAGCTCATTTGGTCTATTTATGAAAACTAGTCTATTTTAGAAAAATAGCTCCCTAGGGCACAAATGAAAAGATATTTTTAAAATTATGACATTTTTGGAAATCTCTCTATTTTTTAATAGGGGCCTCTTTTTTGTATTTAGGGTTTGCGATCCGAATTCATACCAAACAAATCAGATCTTGTTGACTAGGTCAAAAATCAAAATTAAAAAAGGGTATTTAATGATTAGCTTGCACTTATTTTTCATATGATTTAATGCATGATGTGAGTTGTCATTTGGATTATTTGCTGGTTATTATTTCTTCTAACAATTGATTTTCTGATCTAACCCTAGGGTTTGCATAAGTTGAATATACATTGCATATCTTGTTTGCTTGTTTGCTTGTCTTGCTTGTTGGAGAGTTTCTGAGGATTGCTTGGACTTGCTTGGATAAACAACAAAATGATTCACGTTGCATTGGATTTGAGGTATTTTTTTGATCTCTATAACATTTGAATTTGAGGAATTAAAATGAACATATCATGTGTTTAGCTTGAGTGTTTCTTGCTTTCATAGATCATATTTCCAAATTGGTGCTTTAAAATGGACCTAGATTTGCTTTCTTGCATACATGTTTCACATAGTAATTAGGCCTTATGAACACTATTTCTGGCAATCTTGAGAGAGTGGGCTTTATTTTCTTGTTTTACATGTGAAGCTCTTCTTTATGATAGATCCCCTTGTAGGTAGAGAAGGATTTTATTTTTATCTCATTGGTCAACTTGGTTTGGACTTCAACTTTTGGCAATACTTTCTCTCTTTGGGAGATTGGTGTCATTTGTTGTTGTGTGAATCTTGAATGAGGTGATTTCAAATTAGCATTTCAATGAATCATGTTTGCTATGTTTGGTGAGGTGAAGAGGCTAGAGGATTATGCTCTTTTCCCTTTTGGGAGAATCAGAAACTTGGAAACCTTGAATCCAAACTAAGTCCCCATGTGGTCCATTTTGTGAGTCTTCCTTGTTAGAGAGGGTTAACCATAGTGGACATTCCCTTTATTGGGTCAACCACATGGATGGAAACTCAAGCGGTAATAGCCATTTTTTCCATGGTAGTAACAGTCGCTATATAAATGTCCTTGTGGAAGAAATCTCCACGGGTGTAGTTTCTTGTGGGTTGTCAGATCTCCTCAGCAGCTCCTGATTGATTAAATTCTCAGACTGTGTCAAAACCTTGATGTGCTGGGATTGGAATTCACCCACTTGAAATTACAAAAGTTACAGAGTCAAGCCATTACTAAGAACCATACTGCAACCGACTTTTTATTTTCTAGGACTATGTGCGTGATTGGAAAATATCTGAGAACATACACAAGTTGCATTCTTATGGAGTAGAAATACTATGACACTACCTATGTTCATATGCAAGGTTTCTTTGTCCCTTGCTCATTATTTGAAGACATTGATTTCTTGAACTCCCTGATTGCTATCTTATGTGCTTGATTCATGATAAAATCTGTTAATACATCTAGTTGGTCAATTAAAATGAATAAATCTGAGTTCCCGAGTGATAAAAACTTCAATAGATCTCCCCAAAAGTGTTATGACATGTTTCTCAATATCCAAATGAACTTAAATGGTATCAATTTGCACAAGATGACTCTTGATGTTCTTTCTTCCGCATCCCCCATGTCTTCCTAGTCTTTCATTTCCATTATTTCTCTTTTTCTTTCATGTTTCTTCCTCTTCTTCCTAAGATCTTCACATCTTCTTCATTCTTTTCCTCTTATTATCTAGTCTACCTTCTTCTATTCATCTCTTCTATCACTTTCATTCTTGATTCCTTCTCTTCTAGAACCATGGAGTTACACTATCTTCTTAAATAATGTCTCTTGACAATGGATGATATCAAACTCATTTATCAATTCATGACATATTGTTCCTCCAATGATCCTTCTAGACGTTATATGAGTGATGAATCCATAGAAAAAATAAAACAAAAATTGAATTAATTAGATGTCTTTGCTAGAATCATGAACACGATCATGTTACAATCTCCATCTTCCAAACACATTTCATCCTCTAAGCCATCTCATCATTCTTCACCATCCAAATATTCTTCTTCCACTTCAAAACATATTTCTTCCAAACATATTTCATCTTCTAAATCTTCTCATCATTCCTCATCATCTAAACATTATTCTTCTTCTAAATCTTCTCATCATTTCTCATCATCTAAATATTATTCTTCTTCTAAGTCTTTGCATCATTCATCATCATCCAAACATTCTTCTTTCACTAAGTCTTCACATTCTTCTTCTTCACGATCTTGTTATTCTTCTACTTCTCCCAAGAGTCATGATTCTCTTCAAAATGCATACCATAATGAGCAACGTGATAATGCAACTCTAGGTACTGGACCCTGTATTGGATCCTGTGCAGGATGATCCTCTTGCATCGGGTCCTCCACCGATATCTCCTGCTGATCTGTATACTCCAGCACATCATCTAACTGTGCCACCATCCTCCTCCTACTCTATCGTCTGCTTCTACTCACACCAGGATCAATCCACATCTGTCATGTGGGGATGTCCACCTATATAGTGCATGGTCGTGGCCCCTGCTGTGGTACCTATCTGCACCCTAAAATGGTCACCTAGACTTAGGGCCCCATTTTATTATTTTATCATTTTATCAAATTTTCTGAATCAATGCTTTGGAATATTTTTAATTTAAATCAATTGTCTTGATCAAATTGTAATTAATTCAATTATTTCAATATTTTCTAAGGTTTGATCATTTTTATTTAATTAAAGTATTTAATCCCCTTTTTATTAAATAAAATTTCTCTTATTTAATTAAAAGATTCAATCTCCCTTTTAATAAAATTCCTCTTATTTAATTAAATTCAATTCCTGCTATTTAATTAAATAAAATTCTTCTAATTTATTTAATTGAAAGAAAACCTTTCTTGTAATTAAATACATAAAAATCCCCACTTAAAGCACTTTATTTGTTGAAAAAAGAAATGAATTAAATGAAAATTAAATAAAAATCCCTTTTTCTTCACATCCTCCTAAGTGGTGGGTTTTTGCCTCTTAATCATAGCCTTTGAATTTTGCCTCTTAATCTCAACCATTGATCAATTCTTTTTGCCTCTTAATCTCAACCGTTCACTTTCCTATATAAGGAAATCTCTCCTTCTCATTTGATAATCAATCAATCATCAATCATCAATAGATCATCTTTTCCATAGTATTGTTATGCTGCGTGTTTGGAGAGCAATTTTGGAGGAGGATTTGAGCATTTGAGCTTGGATATTGCAACTTCTTCTTCTTGTCTCATTCTTCTTGCATTCATGGCTACTCATATAGATTAGAATCATATTTATTTTCATAGATTAATATTGCATTTGTACTTCTTTTCATAGATTTAGCCATGCATTGTTATCATTTAGATTAATTTCATTTGATGCATTGCAATCATATAGAGTAGATCTCATTTTTCATGCATTTGAATCTCTCATTTCATGGTGTACTTGCATAGGCACAGCTCGGTCAATCTGAGGGCCTCTATTTCATATCTTTACATTCCATGACTAGAGAGCTATGGATCGATAATTGAGGCCTTATTCTTGAGCAACCTTGGATGTAATAATTCATAGAAGTGTATCAACATTTTAGCACATAGTACCTACTGTGGCAGTGGCCATGGTACCTACTATGGTGGAGGCACTGGTGCTTGCTGTTGTGGCACCTGTGGGTGCAATACCTGCGTTGGCGCTCTCATACCAACTGGATCTATAAATCGTGGGAAGGGATGTGTGACGAAATACTCCCTGTACTCTGCGGTTATGTCACCATTTACAATCCCACTTAAGTAATCCCATCGAGTCTGCACTAGGGCTCATACATCGATCATACATTAACCATTATCTAACTTGGTTGACCATCCCTTCCTAAGCTCATCAACGAAATGAGCATAGGAATAGTACTCCTGTGATATCTCTTATGCCTGACCAAACTGCCGCCAGACACGTGTTAGAGGAAACTACTCAATAACAGATATTGCCTGACTGATGAGGGGTCATGACACAAGCATGTAACCCAGCTAATGGCTGGCATCATCCCAATCCTTTTTCAACCTCCATGGTTGCCATTCACAGATACCAAATCATCGAGGGTCACTCGCCACTACTCTATCTTACCTAGCACGGGATGAGTAATCAAACCTCTATAACTATATATGTATGACTCCAATGAATGTGTCAGATCCTCACACACAGGCTGGGTAACTGGTAGGTGCTCCCATGCCCACACCTATAGAACAAACACCCCCACCACCATACTCTTTGCCTCTCCATAGGCAATCTCATGCATCTCATGGTACATATGAGCCAGCATACATTGACCCCACCCATATCTGATAGGCGCGACCAACATCCTCTGTAGCATCTGACCCTAGCCGCACTCAAAACCATGCTAATCACAATCTGGAATCAGATAGCATCCAAGGAATGCTGCCAAAATCATGGCCAATCGGTGCCCATGCCCGTAATCTCTGATCCACTCCTCCCATGGGATGACTCTACCCATGAAAAGATCATCCTATAAGATCTCTCACAGCGCTAGTGTACCCGACCGTGGCTGCACCTCATACGCCACTCTGGGTTTGTGGAAGGGCATCCAAAGAACCCTGTATATATCCTCTAATGTCACTGTCATCTCGCCCTGAGGAAGGTGGAAGGTATTTATTTTTGAATGGAAATACTCCACCAAAGCTCCTAAAAGTTTGCAATTTACCTGAATCTTGGGTACCTCACAAAGATGTGGCAGGCCCAAACTGTCAATATGTGCAATCTCTCCATCATCTAACTATCTCACCAGCCCACTAATAGCTAGATGATGTGACATGAATGCTATGTCTAGGAAATCGACCTACAAAACATGCGAACAATAACACACGATTAGTACTCAACTCATGATTCACGATAGTCAATGAAAAAATGAGAATTAAAGCATTATAGACATCCTATAGACAAGAACAACGCTGACGCAAATGCTATTGGATGCAACACAGACTTATTTTGCATTCCAATTGTTAAGTTTTCTACATGCGAAGAAGCAGCCTTTCCCACGAAGAAGTTTTTTGAACCACGCAAAGTTTTAAGCCCATGCAAAGTTTCATGACTGTCCACGCGAGAAAACCCCCTGTCAAAGGGTTTCCCATGTGAGATGTGGGTACCCTCCCACGTGAGGATACCCACCGACCGGTGCGATAATTTGTCTTTTGGTAGTTTCTCGTGCTGATCTCATTACGGGTCGCGTGAAGAAACCAGTTCCTCACGCGAGAACCCGCGGCATAGTTCTTAAAACGTGAAAAAAATGAAAATTTGACAAAAGCGGTAAAATTTGAAATCACTGAGAGGTTATTCAACCACTTACCAAAGGCCCGTACGTTGTCGACCGACTATGCCACCTAGATCGCTCGAAATGATGAGTGCTCATGGGGACCACCATTTTCGCTTAGAGCTCAAATCTCAAAAGTCAATGGATGCAAATGATTTGAAAATGACCTTTTGGAATCATATATAGGTTTTGACCTAATTTTCAAAAGTGTTTCGATTTGCATGAAAATTTCACCACTAGCTAATTCGACCGCTCTGAATCCATTATATTTAATTCCTAAAAAACCAATTAGCTAAATAAACCCTATGATTGAATTAAATTAATTATAAAGTCCTAGCACTTTAATTAAATTAAATTCACCCCTTTTAGCTAAAACACATAAAAATCAATTAAATAATATTTAATTATTAAATAAATATCCTCATTTCAAAAATTGAATTTAATTATTCAAATAATTGAGAAAATACATTTATGATGTCATATTCTATTTATTTAATTAAATATTCTCTCAAAAATCTTCTCTCCAGTTCAGAAATAGAAACTTTGAATTAATTATTCTTTAAAGAGAAAGAAAAGAGTTAAAATAAAAAATAAAACAGTTAAAATCAAAAAGAAAACTGTTCACTCTTTTCTTTTAAAGAAAACTTGCTAATCTAAACTTTTACAAAAATCTTAATAACATTTGCATACGAGCTCCATTTTGGACGATTTGAAAAATGTTGGAAAGATGATTCGGGCCTCTTTCCAATTTTGTAAGCCACTCTATCATATTCCTCATAAAAAATTAGGTGCACTCATTCAAATTGACTCTTTCTTTTGCAACTTCAAATGCTCGTAACTTTTGCATAAGAAAGCATTTTTCAGTCATTTTTTTTAAAATTTATCAGTAAAGCATAAGGAATCTATTTTTAAAATCAATTTTGGATTTAGACAAACTTTTTGGTGTGTTTTCCACATATTTTGCAAATTGGGCTTAAAATTAACCTTCACATTTGGATTTGGGATCTAAAAAGAACAAGTGTATTTTAAACCCCAAGGTCACATACGTATTATCTCCTCTCACACCTTCGGTTTACATTCAGTAGACAAGAAAAACATGGTCTTATTTTCTTTTTTTCTAAGAATCTTGCTCGGGGATTTGATCACCTGAAGGGATGACCTCAACTCCCGTGTTCCAATGGAGTATAAATATCGGGAAGTGAATCGAAAGACACCTCTCTTGGAAGTAGAATCTTGTCACTCTTGACAAATCCCCAAAGAACTTTATACCTTTGGGAAGTGAAGGTGGACATTTTGTAGGATTTAAGAAATATAAATCCATAGAATTCCAAGAATACCTACATGCAAATAACCTGTTATAGGAGAGAAGCAGAAATAGGAAAAAAGAACTCAGAGGTTACTCAAAATATTAGAGCTAAATTATAATCCAAGTTAATGAAAAAAGAATTACAAGGTTCAACCTATATAGGTGAACAAAACTCTAAAGCCTAAAAAAGCTAGGTTGCACATTAATAATTAATAAAAGAATTAATTATTAATGCACCTAAGAGAAAGCTTAAGAACTAAAGAGTAATAACTTAACTAATTAAATCAACATTATTTAATTAATAAGAAAACTAATGATTACTCTAACACCCCCCTTAAGCTAAGCGTAGGGGGTAAGCTAACCTAGCACAGCTATGAAAGAAGGAAAAAAGGGTCCCGACAACAAGGCATGATCAGGTACCCAATACAAGGAAATCTCTGTAAACTGAAGACAAAGAAGAAAACCCAGTGGGAAAAACTCCTATAAAAAAAGAGATAGAAAATGAAGAAAAGAAATGGCTCAAGAGATTCTCTCAAGACCATAAGTACAACCAACCCCCCATGAGAGAGGGATGAGACACCAAAGTCCCCCCAGAATGAAGAAACTTCTGTCACAATGGTAGATGCCCGATGTGTTAGAGTTTTTTCTTGCAGGGACTCTGAAAGATGCTTGAATATTTAAACAACTCTATAACTCCCAATGCCTTTTGATACTTTGACTAAAACAAGAGAAAAACACTAATTGATGAGGTTTTTTGATAACACTGGGGATACCTATTACCACCTTCTTTTTTGAGATCCACTGACTCAAGCAGGTTTTACCTATGACTGATTACTGACTTGACAGTATCTTTAGAGTGGATTATACTTTATGTGTTGAATACTCTATTTTAGATGGACATGTATATAACAATGCAAATAACTATGACTATTCTGAGAAAAAGCTTGATAATCCAAGTCAATACCTTGATGATAGCAGATAGCAGCATAATAGAGAATTGTATTCTTCTTTCCTTTTATAACTCTTATGAATCTAGGAGGAATAACCTATTGATTTACTCTTTAACAAATCAACAAAATTCAACTGTAACCCCTAGGAATACAATTGATTCTACACAAAATACTCTAAAAATGATTGGTTTGAATAGTGTTTGAATATTTGGATGATGACAGATTATCAAATCAATTCCTAGACCAGTGCCTATCCTTTGGGCTTATATAATCAACAATTTGAAGTTCATAGAAATACCCAAAAACAAAATACTGTAAGTTGCCTTACAACTTACATGCAATTCAGATAAAATTCCTTACAAATTATCCTGTCACCTCTATAATATTGTATCAAATCCTTAACTATTGTTATGCTCCCGGAAACTACTCACAAAAATTAGTTCTTTCCTTGAAAGAAACTTGCAAGTAATTTGATAGCTATCTTGTAGCCAAAATACTTAAAATTGCCTTACAAATTTAAACATAAAAGAACATACACAATAAATAAAGAGATAACAATAAAAATAGAGTAAAATTGCACTGTATTTTATTATGGTCTTGCTTTAGTACATAAAAAGCTTAAAAGCTTGAAGACACAGACACAAATCTAGAAAGTCTGATTTTCAATATATTTTCATCTCTATGAGCTATTACAGTTTTGGTCTATTTATAGGTCATTAACCATCTTGGAATACTTCATGTTAGGATGCAACAAGCTTTAGATGGTTTAAGGAACCTAACCCTAAAAGTACATAAAAGACAAAAGAAGAGAATGTAGAAGCGGTGGAAAGACAAAAACAGGGGATGAAATATGATATTCTTTGTCTTTTTCTGGAATTTGACACCTTTGTCTAACAGTGTTCAAGATAGCTTTTGATATTTATAGCAAGACTAAGTGACCACCATTACAGGCTAACTTACACTAATCTTTAGTAAATAGTTAACCTCCCTATTCTCAATGGTCAGGCGCCAAGTGTTACCCTTCACTCTTCATCTAGGATCTCCTCCTCCACCACATGCTTCTTTTTCTTGGGCCTAGTCATCAAGTCCCATGCTGTCACTTCATCCTTTGTTGGCCACTGAAAGCTCTAAGTATTTTGTACCTGCACCTTTTTCCTTTCTCATCTGACATTTGTGATGCTTTTAACTGTATGCACCCTAAAATGGTCGCCTAGACTTTGGGCCCCATTTATTATTTTATCATTTTATCAAATTTCTGAATCAATGCTTTGAAACATTTTCAATTCAAATCAATTTCCTTGATCAAATTGTAATTAATTCAATTATTTCAATATTTCCTAAGGTTTGATAATTTTTATTTAATTAAAAGATTTAATCTCTCTTTTAATTAAATAAAATTCCTCTTATTTAATTAAAATATTTAATCTCCCTTTTAATTAAATAAAATTCCTCTTATTTAATTAAATTCAATTTCTCC
>MU223196.1:932303-978855 GCA_018584345.1 Thuja plicata
GTTTTGATGCTAAAGTTATGCTGCAAGTTTTCTAGGTCATTTGGAGCTCTTTGAAGACATTCTACATCCAAGCTTTGAAGACTTGTTATTGCATTTCATTGTAGTTGCATATTTCCTTTCTTAGTTGTATTATCATGGCATATTAGCTTAGATTTTCTTTATTCTTTAGATTAATTCATCTAGTTTAATTAGGAGGTTTTGTAATACTTGTTCTTTCATTTTCATAGCTTAGCTTGCATTGTCATGTAGATTTGTATTGCATTGCATACATTTGATTTCATTGGAGATATTGGCATTCTTGCCCTTGTTTTCATTGTGAATATCTCATTGTATGGTTTATTGGCAAGGTCATGAGTTTATAGCTCTAGCTGAGAGCAATTTTACAAATCTTGCAACTCCATGCATAGGGAGCTATGGATCGATTTGTGAGGGCTCATTCTTGAGTTTCCTTGCATGTAAGGATCTATAGAAGTGCACTACTTTTGTGTGTACATTAACATCCATTAAGAATTTATTCATTTCAGTCTCTACCTTGAAGGCTTCATCCAGAATCTCGTTAAAACCTCCCATATCTAAATTTGATCCTGAAATAAAAGCCTCATTGCTGGGCATTCTGCTATCAAATTCGCTCCTCCAGGTCTCTAAGGCCTTTACTTGATCATCTTCTCCTTTTAGAGGAGGAACAAAGTTATTAAAATCTAGGGAAAATAGGCTCAACCTAGCCTCTATCTGATTCAACTTACCCTTAAAAAATGACAAGGCTATATAAACCTTTTTGATTTCATCTTCAACCTCAGTTACAACCTCAGGTAAATCTGATCTAAGAGGCTGCAAATAAGCAATTTTTTCAAACAATTGAACCCTAGGAGACCAATTAACAAAATAGGGGTTCAAAGTGGCAATGTACCCTGTTACTTCTGTGTGTAAGGTGGGTAGTTTATTATAAGCATTCAAGATGACATCTATTTTATCTTTGAGTATGTCAATCCTATGCTACAAAATGCATTTAAATGCATTTAGAGCTATTTCATTCTTCTTTTCACCCATATCTTCTTTCTCAACCACTTCCTTTGATTTTTCTTTCTCCTCTATTTGTAAGGGCTGTTTTGGAGGCACATAAACCACCTCAGGTTTCTCTTCTAGTTGCTTCATCAATTCAACAATTACCTGGTTTTGTTGATGTATCTTTATGTGGCACAATTCCCTATCTTTGGCTAGGGCACTAGTTTCCTCAATCAAAATGCTACACTTCTCAGACAATTGCTTTGTTTTGTCTTCATTCAAGTGAGCCCAATGAGTCATGATCTGAGAAATCTCTAGATCTCCTATATTCTGCACTTTCCAGACCATTTGATTCCCCACCATATTCTCCTGAATATTCACCAATTGAGGCTTTTGGTCTTTGGGACATAGGCTCCACATGGCGAAAGCTTGTGACTTTGGACTATATCCAAATCCCTTTATCATGTTGCCCATTTGAACCTCACTTGCCAATTTTAGGTCTGGCTGCTTTCTAATTTGGTCAATGATGAATGTTGAGGCCAAGTCCCAGCCCTCAGCAAGAAAAATGCCACTGTTCAAAACCATTTGTCTTGCCTCATCTAGAGAGACATCCTCACTATCAGGATCATAGGCCTGTAAAGCTAACAGAGCCTCATTAGTAAATATTTCTTCTCCATTTACCTTTAACTGGGCCCTTATCTGCTCTTTCTTGTGCCATCTCATAAAGTCCTTGAATTCATCAATCTTGATAAAATTATCATCACTCAGAAATTGTTGCTGATGTAATAATCTTTCATCAATACATGCCTTTAGAGGCAACTCTATATTTTCCTCCTCATCCTGTTGCTGCCTCTTCCCCTATCTGATTATCTTTCTTAGGTTATGATCATATAACCTATTTCCAGGAATGAGGACACTTACTCTATCTCTTTTCTTCTCCTGCCTAACAGAAGAAGGCTGACCAATGTCAACTTTTTCCCTCTTAGCAGAAGGCTCTTCTACATCATCTGGCTGAGAGACCTCAGTTAGGTCAATGATATGGCCCTCTCCTCCCTGTTCTTGTGCTACCTCTACAACATTTTGTTGAGGTTGATCAAATTGAGGTGGACAGGCATAATCACCATCACTATCACTCTCATACTCTTATTCTGAGTGCTCAGGCTCCTTCGCTCCTTTCTTATCCAAAACATTATCCAATTGTTCACAGAGGATATAAAAATTATCAATCATAGCCTTAATCTTGTCAAAATAAGGCAAATCAGGATAAAAGCCTCCAAAAGACAACCCATTTCTCTTTATTTTCTTTTCTAGATTCAGTAATTCCTGAATCCTCTCCCTTCTTGTTCTGATCTCATCTTCATCAAGAAGATTTCTTGTGACATCATCTTCTATACAGAAACCATGCACATTTGTATTAGGGATGGTAGGAGTCAAAGGTTTCCTAACTCCTGCCATGAATCCCTCAGGGTCAATATATCTGTATGATGCTACCCCCATCTTGTAGCTCTCCAACCATGCACTCACCTGATCAATGGAACCCTTACCAATGGTAAAGTTAAAGATTTTAAACTGTCTAGGGGTTAAAGTCCCCTTCCTATGTGGTGCAAAATGTTCATTATCTGTCAACAATAGTTGCTAGATGAATTCCATGGAAGCAACTCTGGATGGTACATGGTAGGGTAATACATGAGGTGGATGTGTGCATCCATATACCCTAATCATGGTAAAAATATCTTCCAAGAAGAAATCTCCCCAGTTGTGATCACCCTCTTATTTGTCCACATACTCACAAGTTCTCAATAGTTGTAGCACCTTTATTGGGAGCCTAGTTTTGCTGATACCCATGCTCTACATTATTGGATATACAATCCAGTTTTCAAATCCAAAGAAGTCACAATCCTTGGATGTATAATTCCATATCCTAACCCAAAACTGAATGGGATTAGGCCGGTCCTGGAAAATCCTCTGAGGATTCAAGTTGTTCACATTCGCAATCCCATAGTTAAAATGCAATAACAAATGCATCAAGATGGAATAGTGAAAGAACCTAGGTTCTTTCTCTTTGGGATCCTTCATCTTCTTCTGCATAGCTACAAATCCTTCATGCGTCTTGTCAATAATGTACTATATGTAGTCATAACTGGTGCTAGAATGTACCTCTTGTAAGTCAAGTACCATCATCAAAATTCCAGCATTTATTTTCTCTGCTCCTCCATCTATCCCTAACACTCTACACAAGGCATAAGCAATATAATTGATATAGAAATGTAAGTCCTTAAAGCAATAGGGTGCAGTCCCAGGCATAGGAGTAAGATGGTTCCTAACCTCCTTGAGCATATGCTTCTGTAATTGACCCCTAGCAACACCAGGTTTTAACCTATACCTCTCCTCTTTCTTAGTAATATTTATTTTGGTAGACATGGTACTGTATAAGCCAAAGGCTTGCATAAATGAATTTCTATTCAAAATTAAAAGGGCAGTGCCATCATTTTTCTTAATTGTCCTAGACAGGGCATCATAGTGGCTGGCAAGACCTAGAAACAAGTCTACATCTGTATAGATATCAGGGACAATTAACCTATCAAGACCACAACTCCAAGGGTCTCACACTGGGATAGATTTAACAGAATTATTATAGAAGTAGTTGTAAAGAGAAAAACCTATTGATCTCAGAGTGCAAGCATCTCTAATCTCATAGTAGTCATCTACCAGCAAATTTGCATTGGCCCTCTTGTTTTGTGTAGACCTCAACAACAATTTTAAGAATTCATCGGAGTAATTCCTCTTCCCTTTTGCATCATCATCTACTTTTTCACTCCTTCCACTGGTTGAAGCCACACTAACCACTTTACTCATCTTGCTCTGTTTCAATCCTCTCTTTTACCGATATTGAAACAAATCTCCTTTAAGGATTCACCACTCTTCTCTGTGCACTGTTTAGCAATTCAAGAAGCTTGATAACCAAATAATTACTCTGCAAATGATCAATTTATGCCTTTTGGAAACAAAAGACCTAGCACCTCTTCACTCTGCAATTCTTAAAGTATGACAAGTTGAAAATGAACTTTCGATCAACTCTTTATGGTAATTCTTCTAAGTACATAGCTCATCATTGGAAAGACAATCAATTTTGATTTCAATTTAGCACGCTGTGAAATTAATTGAAATCCTAGCCGTAGTTCATGAGTGTGATAGGAAATCAAAATCATATATGTCTGTCTTCAGAAAAACCCTTATAAAATTTGAATAGGGTGACAGGTCTTCATGTGATTGGTTCTTCGATAGACATCTCAGCTACCCTTTTTTATACAGTAATTAATTCTCTGGATTCTCATTAGATGCCAAATCTTCTACGTTGTCATGTCAGCAACTGCCACCTTTTATGAATTTTCATATTCAGCGACCACGTGACTATACAATATCTCCTCGTTGCTGACCAAACTCCTTAACCCTTAATTCTTCTGGAGATCTAGCGACTGTGTAATTTTATTTTCTTGGCTAACCATAGTCACTTATGGCGATCACACGACTGAAAGAATCAAAGTTGCTAGATGAAATACTTAACTCAGAGTTTATTCAGAGACTTTGTGACTGATGGTTATCTTCACCTTTTACTGTTATCTCCAAGTTACTGAATGTTTATTTTTCTTTACGAGACCCCGTGACTAACCTTGGTCACCCAATTGCTGATTACAAATGTTAGTTGACAATTCTTTCAAAGACTACGAAACAAACTTTAACTTTTGATTTCAATTCAGAGACTATGCGACAAAAGGTTATTTCATTGTCGCGAGCACTTTTACCTTTAACCATTTTCAATCAGAGACTTCATGACTACCATTGATCCTTTCACCTTTTGCATCCGACGGCTCTGCTAAGTCATTGAGTATTCCTTAAAGTCTTTAAATTATTTGGAGACTACATGACAACAAAGAGCTTTATACTCTTAGTCTCCTAATCACTAGATGACCCTTTTCTTTTGAGAGACCACGTGACTACCCTTCATCTTGTTCATTGTGGACACGCGTCTCTTCTAACCATTTGTCTTTGAATTATTGAATAAACACTGACTTAGCATCTTAATCCAACGACTACCCGACTATCTAAAATCTAAACTGCATGCGGTTTGTCGTGAAGTCTCGACATCTTTCACTTAACTATCATCTGACTTGGAGACTACGCGACACAGAATTTTTAACATGTCACTTAAATACATCCCAATTCGGAGACCCCACAACTGAAGTAATCACTAAGTCTCATAAATATTTACTAACTGCTGGCCTCTTCATGCGACATCGCGACTTAACTATTTTCTTTGGCTGCTGACTGCTGACGTGCTTCATTATTGGGAGACTTCACGACTGAAGGGTTCTGCCAGGTCTCATAAAAAATAGGGAATATTTTGTTTCCTTAAGAGACATCCCGACAATAGTTAATCACCAAGTCTCGTAACAAAAAGGAATATGCTTCTAGGATCAAGCGACTAGGCGACTATTATAAAAGGCATATGACTTAAGTTGTTCAAAAAGGTAATGCAAAAATAGAAACCTGATTGACATTTCAGGGTTTTTAGCATTTTGACTTAGAACAGACCTTAGGGTTTTAAGGTTTTGCACTTTTCATGTGGATTTTGACCCAAAAACCTAAAAAATTCATAGGGATATTACGAGAATGAGATACTTATGAATTGGGAAAGAAATGATCATGAGGACAACAAAAATTTAGGGCAAACGAACAAAAACTAGGAATACAACCAACATGATGTAGAATCCAAAAGGAGATCCTGAAGCGACAAATGATATTCCTCCCCTTGGGAAGAAATGGATCCAAAGGATGATGTCAAAGAAGCCATGTGAAAAGTTATGAGCTAATCTGACTCAAGATGTGTGCCATGATCGGATGCTAAAGAATCTCTTTGTCTAAACTGAAATAAATGACGCCAAATACAAACTGATGTGAAGAATCCTGAAATGCAACCATTGAATGCACTGATAATGGTGGGTGAATAGTGATAACTTGACTGTCAAGGTAGAGGAGATGAATGTCCTCAAATAATCCTCCAAATTTGCAATATAAGACTCAAAAAACAAGAAGGAGATGTTTGCAAGATAAGAGTCCAAAGTAGCTATGTTTGAAAGGTGAATGATTCCTTGTTGCATTGAATCAGGAACAACAAGAGATGTTGAAGAAGTCTCAATCTGAAGAGTAGGAACTATAAGACAAGACTCTAATCCATCAGAATATGTAAGGGTGTTTAGATACTCAAGCCCCTCTAAAGTATCAAGATCAAAGGGTGTATTCTCTCTCCAAGCAATGGGTATGAGACAATCTGAAGCAGGATTAGGGTCTCCATAGATCTCCCAAAGACGTGTCCAAAGTGGGTGAGGACAATCAATATCTGATATAGCCAACACAGTGTCATGATCAACACTAGACAATATAAGTCCTACTATATGATCTCTAATAATATCCCATGCTAATTTTCCCTCTGAAGTGGTTAGTTTAGGTATGAGATCATATAAATAAGGCAAAAAATTAAGCCACCTACAATGTGTAAGTATACCCTTTTCCCATGACTCATAATTACCCTATTCCAAAATAACAACTGAAGGGTGAGTAGAAAAATCCATGATAACTCTTTTAAATGAAAAACAAACTGAGAAATTTGACCTTATTACATTTAGTTCAAAACCTAGGGCAGTGAGGAGGGAAATGGAAGCCGCAAATTTGACGCTACAAAAAGTTACTCAAAAGGTTGAGCGTGCATCCAAAACCTGCATGGTGGTCTCCGGCCTGGAAAGAGATTTCTGGCAATATCTTATTTTTTGAAAAATGATATCATATGCTCAAGTTATGGCCAAACGACTGACAGGAGGTCAGAATGAGCAGCTCACTAGAAAAAACCAGTCACTACAAAAAAATTGATGTCTAAATGACTGTGACACCTCACCCAGAAAATATTTGACGGTAATACACACATCACCTGGCCGACTGGCCGGCAAAAATAATTCAATCGCCAGAAAATTTGAACCTGGCCTAAAAATGACATTAGCAGTCAGAATGCTGATGTCATGACTGTTGGCGGCTCGTGGGTGGTGCTTGGGCGGTGGTAGCATAGGGGCTAGGTGGCGACGGCTCCCTGATGATGCTGTGGAGGTAGTGGGGTGGTGTTGTGGCTATGGTGGTTGTCGGGCGGCGCGCTGGCTGTGCATGGGTGGTGCATTCTGTGTGCGGCCAAAAAATCCTAGAAAATGTATTTTTTTATTTTTTTTATTTTTTTCATCTTGAAAACTATACCGTACGGCCTAGGAGAGAGACAATTTTTCCCAGAGGCCACTGTAGCCAAAAATGGCAAACTTTATATGCCAAAAATATCTCTCAGGCCTTTTGAGCGCAATGGTGAGGTCTATTTTTTCTCAAAGTGCTCCAGAAAAAAGTGCCTCTTTCAGATTGAAGAGAAAACCCCAAAAAAGTTGTGGTTTTCACCCTCGAATCACTGCTTGAAAAACACCAGACCAGGCAGTAGTAGGGTGGCTCTGATACCATATAGGATTTGAGAAATACAAATCTACAAAATGCCAAGAATACCTGCATGCAAATAACATGTTATAGGAGATAAGTAGAAAGAGGGAAAAAGAAGAACTCAGAAGTTACTCAAAATGTGAGAGCTAAATTATATAAATCCGAGTTAATGAAAAAAAAATTACAAGGTTCAACCTATAAAGGTGAACAAAACCCTAAAGCCTAAAAAATTTAGGTTGCACATTAATAATTAATAAAAGAATTAATTATTAATGCACCTAAGAGAAAGCTTAAGCACTAAAGAGTAATAACTTAACTAATTAAATCAACATGATTTAATTAATAAGAAAACTAATGATTACTCTAACACATTTGGGTTACCATCTCTCGACTGTGTGGCATTATTATCTTTATCTATGTATTTGGGCCTCACGTACCTTGCGTATATCAAGAACATTCCCTTAGTTGAGCTTGTAAATCCTAGTTGAAACCTCAACAGGTTTTTTTGTGTGTTTGATGGGCTTGAATGTTTAAAACCTTCCCCATTTGCAGCCAAAAGGGGACACACCATCCAAATTAAGCCTTAGAAATTTTATTTGTGCATGGTTTCATTATATATTATGCATATTTAAATTTTAAAAATATAAAAACATCATCAAACTTCCAAAATCTAAAAAAAATCATAAATTTTGAAACTACAAAAAAAACATCATAAACCTTAAAAAATCATAAAAACATTAAAAAAAACTCAAAAACTCAAAAAATAAAAACATTCTTATTTAATTCTAGTCATGCTTTCCACATCACCTCTTCTATCTATCAACTTCATCATCATCATCATCATACTTCTTATCCTAATCACCCTCTTAATCATCCAAATTATTCCTCAAACCAACCATTCTTAAGTCTTCAAAACATCATCTCCTAATCATCCATATTATCTTAATCACCTTCTTAATTATTCAAATCATTCCTCTAATCTCAGTCATCTCTAATAATCCTAGACATAATCTCCTAATCATCCATGACATCCTTATTCATATTCTCCTTAATCCAATATAATCATCCTCTATATCTAAATCATTCTAATCCCCATCTCCTAATCATACATAATATTTTTAATCTCCCCCCTAGTCCAATTTAATCATCCAAAATCATTCCTCTACATCCTTAATCATTCCTCCATATCCTAATCATCTTAGCTATCTTATTTCATCACCATCCCTTCCATGGACTAATCAACCTTCTTAATCATTTCAATTATCCATCATATCTCAATCATTCCTACCCATCCTAGTCATCATCTCCTAATCATTTCCCTAATCAAATCCAACTACCCATATTATTCTAATCATCCTTAAATCAAAATTTACATCCCAATAACCTTCCATCTTCATCATTATATCGTGATCATCTTAATCATTCATATTCTTCTTAAAGAACCTTATTCCTCCATAGCCATCCTAAATATCTTCTTTTTCATCCTAGTCATTCCCTTCATCCTACTCACTTCATCTAATTCATTTTATTTCTTATTTATCATAATCATCTTTCATTCCATCTTAATCATCCTAATCATTCACATTCTTCCTAAATATTAGATAATCATTCCTCTTATCTTATTCATCCTAATCATCCTTCATCTTCATCTTCATCACTTCATCTTAATCATCCTAATCAATTCTTCTAAATCATCTATGGTATCTTAAGCATCCCAATCATTTCATTGTCTTCCTAATAATTCAATGATGGTTTGAATCCTCATCCTAATAATCATTCCAATCCACATCAACATCCTCTTTCTTAATCCAATCTAATCATTCATCTTTCATCCAACCTAATTAGAGGGATAACTTTAAGAAACCCCCTCCTAGGAAATAGTGTAAAATCCTGGCGAATCCTACATTATTTTAGGGGGGAATTTTTCTTGATGAAGGTGAATTTTTTTTTCCAAATTAGGAAAATAAAATAAAGGGGAAGGCAAAAAATTTCCGTGTCGATTGAAAAATTTATAAAATCCTGGCGAATAATACATTAATGTGGGGGAAGTATATATTGTATAAGGCAAATTTGTTTCTTTTGAAGTAAAAAAATTATAATATATGAAGTGAATGATCTTCTTTTGAAGGGAAAAAAACTAATTGTATTGGCGAATTTTATCTACCATTTGAAAATTTATTTATTTTATTGGATAATCTTTCATTAATTATGGGAAAAATAAATATTTTATTGGCGATTTTCAAAGGATGAGACTAGTCATGTGGGCCAATGCCAAATGAAAATTTATTAAAGATGTAACATTGTAATTAATGCAATATCATGTCCAACAAATATCGCCTTTATTTGTTGCCAAGTTGGTATTAATTAATGTAGACTCATCACTCAACACTTTGGTATTGATAAGCACGTATAGTCACACCACTGATCACACATAGACGCATAACCTAACATCTATTATTTTTTATTGTTAAATATATTATTTAAGACCATTTTATGATCCTAGATCAATGGCTAAATTTTAATTTTGGCCCAAATTTCTTGAAGGAAACATAGTTTTACAGGAAGTCACCAAAATGATGACACGTATCAAGCCTTAAAACCTGCACCATAACCATGATCGTTGATTACAACTGGTTATTTGTTTACGTGGATGGTGGATAGTACAACTACAACTTGTAACTCGTAGCTTGATAATGACATTACTTAACTGCCATCCACTCAACACACAAATCAATGACATACAAATTCTTATCGATGATATTACGCATGCATTTATGGGAAAGATTTACATGGAGATATGAAAGCTTAAGGACAATAGATTTAAATATCTCACACACATAATGCATTTATGAGAAAGATTTACATTAAAGATTAAGGAAAATGAATTTAATATGATTAAATAAAGAATAATTAATTGCTAAGTATTTGTGATCACTATCAATCAAGGGGCCAGGGCTATTTATAGACAATCTAGCTTCTTTCTTCTTCAATTTGCTTTTGGTAGATTAAGAGTTAGGGTTGCTGGTGGTTAAAATTATTCCTTTGGTTTTAAGGTTTTGGTTTTTAGTTCTTTAGGCTATCGAGAATTAAAGATGGACACTCAAATACATTTGAGATGCACATCCCCAAATGACCAGAAGTCCTTTTTGGGCAGTCTCAGAAGAAATCCCAACTTTAGTTTGTAGGGAGGTTGGTGGCAACGATTTTATAAATTATGTTGTGTTGATGTTATTGGGTCAAGGGTTCCTTGAGAATGTTGATAGATACCATGTCTACACAAACATTACATCCCAGTTTTTTGCGTCTCTCCTCGACCTAGGAGGAGAGAAGGTTGAAATATTGATCCTGTTGAGGAAGGTCTTTAAAGAGAAATTCCTAGAGGATGATGTCGATGTTGCTACTTTTGTGGAATTAGGGGTGGGGATCCCTTGGCCAAGAGATATACCCAAGCTGTTGGAGCTGGGCATAAATGTGGCCCGATAACCCTTTATGTTGAACCTCAATGATGAGAAACTGACGCAACATGGGAAATGAGTGTGGCTTGGGAAGGATTTTCTCTGGAAATGGTTTTTCCTTGATGAATTGGATGAGCCGGACTACACATGGCTTGAATAATTCTCAGAGATTATCCTCTCTAGAAAATTCTACTTAGACAAAAGGGAAGATGAATAACCCTAGTTTTTCCTTTCTATCATTTTGTTTAGGATTGGATAGTAATAAAGAAGTGGGTGCCAGCATTCTTGAAATGATTTTTCATATTCATTGTGAAAAAGAAATAGTAAAATATAATTTTATTGAGCACATTTTTCATTGCATGCAAGAACAATTACTAATGATTAAAACAGGTTCACAGAATACATTTATATTCACCACATACTTGTGCTATCTTCTTTTAGCAAAGCATCGTGTAATATTTCAAACAAACAAGCTTCAAAGTCAAGTCCAAAATCCAATATATGAATGGACACCTGAGATAAGGATGAGTGATAACAGAAGGAACTATAAAAATTTTGAAGACTAATTTTTGGCATCAATGTATCATAAAATTATAGGCACTCCAATGCCTATATTGCCTGTGTCTTGTAGAGATTGCATTCAACTCGAAAGTGAAATATAATTGGCTGACTGGTACTTCATGGAAGACTACACTATGTTAAGGTTTTACAATTTAGTGGTAGAACCCTAAAAACTTCCAATACATGTAACAAAGAGGGTATTTGCATTAGAATATGTACAAAAGATGGAGAGCACAAATTTACTCTTTAATGGTCAACAAAATAAAATGATATTTCCTTCATTATATTTCTCATTTGGAGGGTTCACATTTGAGAGAAGACGATTCAAAGTGACACATGCTTTTTTTACAATTTTTTTTTTTTGTTGCCACTATGATCCACTCAACATAATTAGAACAAATCTTAGAGATAATGGGAACTCCGCAACAAAATGTCAACATGAGAGTATGCCATTGATAGAAAATTTTGAAAACATGGAGTCCTCAGACGAGGTAAAAAAAGAGATGGAGAAATATGCCACTAAAAATAATATTTCAATAAAAGAATTTTCAACACAAATTATGGCATTGCACAAACAGAAAGGAAAAGTGAAGCACAAGAAATCCTACAATTTCTACCAGATAGCTTCTCAACCATCTACAAAATCTATTCCAAAAGACCTAGTGGGTCAATGTAAACATGGTAATTGGACTCAAACCAAATTTTCTAATTTTTGGGAAATGAGTAAGAATCTTGGTGAGCTAGTGACCTCTGCAGATCTTTATGAAGTGGAAGAGGATGAAATATTTAGTGATTTGTGGAATGAGGAGCATCCAGCTGAAGCATATCATAACAATGATGATCGTCGAGATAATGAGTATGAGTAGGATTCTATGAATCCCACATCCACTGATGTATATTTAATTTTTACTGGAGTCGATGTGTCCACAAAAGAAAAATATAGAAAAGGGGCCCAGAGATTATAGAAAAGTGGGTTTTCCAGGTTGGGGCAGTTTGGGTCCCACAGGACAAGGGCCTTGGTTTCCACTTGCCACACTTGCTCCGCCAAAACATGGTGAGAAACTAGTCCTTGAAGGTTCATCAGAAAAAGGTACTACTCAGTCTGATACCATTACACCTTCATTTTTTCTAGCTTCAAATCCAATTCCACCTTTCCCAAGCACTCAGATTCAATTTGAATCAAGTGCAACTCTCACTAGTGGGGATGGCATGGGTAGTACTAGTGTTCCGAAAAGGAAATTACAAATGGATATGAAATTAGTGGATCCCATAGATCAAGGTAGTGTAAAGAAGAAAAAGGTTATGACAACAATGCCAATGGTGTCTATGACTATGAGTCCAACTATTACCACACCTTCAGGACAAAACCCTCCAAATAGTACGAAAACCGCACTTGTAATGGGTCAAGGTGTTACTGTTACTAATACTCATGGTGCAATTATTAGAACCTCAAGTGGAAGATCGTACATCATTGCAAGTTCTATTTCACCTTTCAAACATTCAATTATGTCAGAAAACCCTGATTTTCATTTCAATGATTTTGTAACTAACTTTGAACAAACAAAAAATAGGAATAGATAAAGTACTAAGACATTGAAGAGGGATGTAGTTGCTACAACTCGTGATGTAGAACTTGCATCGAATAGGTTATTTCTCACATATAATCCACCAGAGAGTCAGTTAGATCGATCTTAATTTCATGTTAGCACCCTCCAAATGGATTTATCAAAAATTAAAAATGTGAACAAGATAAATGCATCGAAAATGACCAACCAAGTTGTCTACAGTTCAATGATGAAGTTGGAGAGAGAGAAAGGAAAGCTTCTAGGCAGAATAGAAAAGTTACAAGTAGACCTGGAAAGTCAAAAGGAAAAGGAGAAAGCAAAAGATAACATGTGCAAATAATTATATAGAAAAGGATAAAAATTCTTCCTCCAAAGAAACAATTGCACAACAGGAACATATGGACGCAGAACTAAAATTTTTGAGGGAAAAATTGGAAGAAAGAAGTAAAAAAGCTGAGGATGAAAAAGCCTCTTCAGTATGTTTATACAAAAGCATGGATAATATGACATGTGAAAACAATAATTTAAATAAAAAATTGGAGAATGAGAGGATAAAATCAAAATAGCGGGAAGAGAAAATAGAGGAAATAAGAAAACAAAGTGAACACCAGTTGTCAGAATTGAGATAAGAGCTAAAGAAGGAAAATAATACAATTAAAACTTACGAAAACAACTTGAATGAAAAAGTAAAATGTACAGTCAAGAAAATAAAACAAGACATTTGGGGGAGAATAAAGGTGAGTGGTGATACTTTGTGTGATTGGTTTGAATTTAATGAAAGTCTTAGAGATGTTTTTGGGAATCTCAAAGAGCACATTAAGAAGAACAAAAATCTTTCTTAGAGAGAGAATATTGCAAAACAAATTTTGCAACAAATCAACACAACTAGTGATAGGTATTTGGCAAGCAAGGAAATTAATGACCATGTTTGTGCAACAATAAAGGCAACATCTGTCTCTCAAAAATGTCAGAAACTAAGGGAAGGAGAGGAAATTGTGGTCGTATATGGGAGAAAGCTCACCAAGATGCATAAAAAAATAACCAAAATGATAAGTCTTTATTTGCCAAATCCTGGTCTTGGTCCTAGTAACTCATCAACGAAATTCATTGGAAGAGAATCTTACATAAAAAAGTTGGAGGAAACAATGACGTCTGATTTAGGAAAGCTTCCTCAAGACACAACTCATGAAGGCATTGCAAATTGCATCAAACCATTGAAAAATTTGAATGCAGTATTGGATGGATCATTTCTTTCAAGTCACTCTTCCAAGTATGGATGGCTGACGAGGTTACAGTTCATTTACTATAACTTGAAAAATTTTGACCTCCCAAATGATGCAGAATGGAGCATACTAAAAAAACTGGCAAAATCATCTCATCAATCATAGTATGTGAAAGCACTTTTAATAATATCTATATTTTATTTCTAATTGCTTGAATTGAGTTTAAAGTTTGAACTTTGTTTTTTGAACAGGATTAATGCAGAAAATTATATTCTATTGCTAATTTACTAAGCCAGGATGTTAAATACATAAATGTACAGTTGTAGAGATTTTGTACTTGTCTTAATGATTTTTATTTTGAGACTTCAGATGAGGCAAATTGACCTGAAGTTGTTGTTGCTCCCTTGTTTCTATAAAATGGAATTCATGGTCATTTGCTAAGGGTATTGTACTATTGAGTCATTGACTTTTTCAAACATAATCACACAGAGTTGTTTAATTACTACTATTAATGAATGAATTGTTACATTGTATCATATTTTTAAATAAATTAATGAGAATCTCTATGAATTATATGATATGAATTGCTATATTTTCAAAAAAATAATGAAAATATTCAAGAACTGTACCATCTGAGCTGAATAATGAAAATGAAAAGTAAAACCATTATTTATTATAGAATTGATGACATTATCAACCACATTCATGTTTTTGACATTGGAATATGCTATTATGCATGATTGATGATGAGATATAGACACTGATATTAGACTACAACAATAAATTTAATAAATACCTAGGACCTTCTACTTTGACAATGATTCAAGTTTCCATATCATCTCATTATCGGGATCCTCAGATTCATCACCATCAATTTCATAGCTTCCTTGGTTCTACTCTATATTTTCTTCACTCTTCATACATCAACTTAACTAAAGTTCAACACTACCAGTACTAGTACCAGTACATGATTCACTAACACCATTGTCTCTAGCACTCCCACTTTGGTTTGAAATGTTTCCCAACCCTCTTCCTTGGCATTTCTTCCTCCACAATTTCAGTGCCCTATCATAAGGAAAAGTATTGACATCATGCCTAGATGTATAGAGCCTCAAGAAATTTTGCAAATTCTTGTCTAGTTTGTTTCTTAGATTTGAATTTAGGAACCCCAAAGCACTGCAAACTCTCTCATCCTCCACCAACCCCAATATCATGGTCAAACATAAATCAACAAGCTTGAAAAATTCTGATATTAAATCAATCAACATTTCGCTCTAAGCTAGAGTTTTCCAAAGCCTTGTTACTGATCCATCTTCGTGGGAGTTCCACATAATATTATATTGTTCCCTCATTGTCTGTGAAAAATGGCCCAATTTCTCTCTCAAATGAGATTCCTCTAAAATTCCATTTAGAGTTACTCCATTGAACTCTTTGGTTTTGCAAAAATGATCTATCAAAGTTAGTAGCTTAGTTTGAAAATCTTTTGAATTGTTGATACTCCAATATTGAGGAAACACAATAGCCATGAATTCAAGTAGTTTGACTAGAGGGAATCTTTATCTAATCTATGAGGAAAGATCATAGGAAATGTGCTTCATAGAAGAAGTTACAGACTCAATGATCTTGCTAAAGTCTTCCCTTTTAACACTTGATATTTTCTTCTTGGGGTTCTTTCCTAGTTCCTCGAACTCGACCCTAGAAAATTTATGCATTGGTATCTCAACTCTGCATACTTCTATACATACCTCACCATTTGCACCGATCTTTAAAAAGTTATCAGGATTGTCCAAATCTTTGATTTTGAGCTAGCTGGAAATTTTACATCATCACATGATTGATCAAGATTATCAAGTGGCATGCATGTCAATTTACGTAGCGCAACATATTCTACAATATACATAGCTCTTTGTTGGGCCTTGTTCATTATATTTCTCATTTCCTCCATCTTGGGGAGAAGACCGGCTAACATTAAGAGTGTCTCTACATTAATTAACCTTTGCAACAACTCAGGAAATTTTGGTTTCCCTTCTTCTTCATGACTTGAGTTCATTAGACCAAGCAATGATTCATATTCTAAAAAAAATTTATGTGCTAGTCCATCCAAAGATATCCATTTGGTATCATTATCCTTAAGAATCTTTTTCCCGTTGGTTAGTCCTTTTATAAAGTGTTGAAATTCCCAGAATTTTTTTTGAATTTGACAGAATTACAAAATTATTGGTAGATCTCTTTGATTAAAACTTTAATTTTTTGTACTAGAGCATGCTCGCTAAAAAATTCAAAAGATAGATTCATTCTATGGGCCATGCAGTGAATGACAATAATGTAGGGTGCACAAGAAGTTTGTATCTTTTTGAAAAGACCACCCTTGTGGCCTTGCATTACTGAAGCTCCATCTATTCCAACACACACAAATGTTTTGGTAATCATCATGTCATCTATACCTCCATACTCAATTAGCGAACTCTTTACTAGTTCAAATAATTTTTCTGCTGTTACATTATCTTTCATTTTAGTAACAGTTAGTAGATGAGGTTGGTGGACAAAATTGTGTGTATTATAAAAATGTATGGATACCTAGGAATTATTATCTACTACTATAACTTTGTCTAAAGACAATGAAATAAAGTTTGAATTTTCAATTTTTCCCTTTAGATCCTTTTTTTCAATGTCGGAAAGACAACTTTCCCATTTCCATCCACTATTTACTAACCAGTGACTGTTAGGATAGTTATGAACATTTAGAAAGTGTAATAAAGACCTCAATGATGGGTAGTCTTTCATAGGATGCCCTCTGCTCAAAATATAAAAGATAACACTTAGCTAAACAATTTTTCCCATTTTTTCTACTTCCATTGCTTTTCCAAAAAAGATTCAGTAGAGCCTTTAACTTCAACAGGGTTCATCTGTATATTCTGTTGAAATTCAAATAATTATGCATTCCTAACATGTTGAGATTCCTCCTTTATTTTCCATCTTATCACTAATTTTTCAACTCCATCTATGCTTTTCTTTTTGTAATCTTTTTGTAAACTTTACCCATATGCTTCTCTATCATGTCAATTTTTAGCTGCAACCTCTTTTCCTTCTTATTTATCTTGGTGCAAATCTTACATCTGTGTTCTACCAGAGACTCGCCTTCAATTGGATTGTCCACTGGTTCAATGAATGGATACTTTGACACCCATTCTATTTGAAAATTCCCCAATAGATCCTACATCCAATACTTTTTTGATTCTCTATCCTTTTTTTGAATTATATTTTCTTTTCTTCTTCCCTGCACCATCATCATCTCTGGCATTCTCAGTATCATCCAAGTTTATTATATCATTATGGCTACTCTAGTTATTTACCTGTAAATATTCTTCAAGTTCATCATGATCTGAGATATCAGGTTCGCCAACTTCTTCAATATGTCATGTAGGTTCAGGTTGTGAATCTTGTAAATCTAATTGTGATGAAGTAGCTTCCCAATTTTGGTCAGACATGTTTCCAACACCAAAGTACGATGATAAGGTTCTACATTTTGATGGCATGAGTGACTTCTCTTGGCTTTCCAAACATGTAGGAGCCTTACCCTTATTCTTGTTCGACATCTCCAATGAAATAAAGGTTTCCAAAAAAAGGAACATAAATTGTTGAAGAAGTGACTATAGACTATAATATATTTAAATATGATTCATTGACTATAAAATATATGTCTGGGGTCTCCCTAGTGACACATCACTAACCACTAAGTACTAACCGTTCCCCACTAAATAAGAATGAAATCAAAATTGTAGAGTCATAGAAAAATAGAGGTGAAACCTCAGGTGAAATCAAGACTAAGATTACACTTACCTTTGCCTCAATTGCAGTCACCAATGCACTCAACAATCTGAAACTTTGCTATCAATCAAATAGGGATATTAGAACCAACCAAACCAAATTGTGTACAATAACCCTGATCTATGAATGTATTTATACCAATCCTTTTTGGAAAATTTGGTGGGAGGTATTAGGTATACAAATATTTGGTGAAGCCCACATAATTATAACACATCTTATGTTATTTCTGAGGTGACTATGGGTCGTCCAATAACTTTCTACAATTAATAAAGTTGGTTAAAATACATCAATTTGAGACACGCGTCTGCAAAATTCTAGGCAAATTTGGGGCTACCTATAAATATATTTGTATAAAACCATTGGAAAATATAGGCCGTCAATTTGGGGCCTCTTTGAAATTGTAGGCAAATTTTTAAAATTTGCCGTGTCCAAAAAACATATTCGATTGGCGACATTGTAGAAAATTTATTAAATAGATGGGTGATGAGCCTCAAAATTCAACTTACTATTTATAAATTTTGGGTAATTGGGCCAACCCAATATACAAAATATATTTGCCAAAACCCTGATCACTGACATGTGACATTTTACAAATGGCAAATAATCACCACTAAAATTATCACTGCTAATCACATCCTCATTCTTCTATTCCAATCCACTTGTCAACCTAATATAATTCTATCCAATTCAAATTCAATTCAACTTCCTCTTCATCCAAAACAAATCACCCTTTAATTATTCCCTTGTCTTCAAACATCCCTCATTTGTCTTCTAAAGTTCATCCATTCTTCATTTAAATCTTTTTCCATATCACCTTCTAATTCTAATTTTCATAAAATATTCTACTTTTGGCTTAGGAGCACCATCATAATCCTTGGAATTTCATCCTAGTTATCTTGATTGACCCACATCCAACCGTAGTCAAGATTAACCCACATCAAATCAAACTTCATCTTCACACCTTCATCAAGATTAATATTAAATGTAATCTACTCTTCACACATTGGGATGGAATTTTAGTTAAGGAATGGAAAAACCTATCTTTTCCTTCACTTTTTGGTCCAACCACCCATAAGAAACAACTAATTGACAGAGCTAGCATAAAGTGGAAACCTCTAATCCAAAGCTACTTGAAGCTAAATTTTGATGGGGCATCACGAGGCAACCCGTGTATATTGAGTGTTGGGGTTCACATCAGAGACCATTTGGGAAATTTGAAGGCTTTCAAAACATCTCTTCTTCCACTAGGTACAAATAATATGGCTGAAACAAAGGTGCTTTTAATAGGGTTAACTTTAGTTAAGAAAATGGGATACAAAAAAATATATATTGAAGGAGATTCATCTATAATCGTGAATGCATGCAAAAGTAGAATATCTTCAAACTAGAAGATCAAATATATATTGAATCAAATATAGAATTTTCTTGATTATTTCCAAGACTAATTCATTTCCCATACCTAGCGAGAAGGGAATAAATTAGTAGACCACCTTGCAAATTTTAGCTGTGATAATATAAAATTGGACTCCATGTATACAAAATATAACTTAGCAAAGTTTCAAACTTTATAAGAAATTGTAAATAAGGAAAAGGTGTTGCTCAACTAACATACATTAAAGTATGTTGCAACAAATAGAATGATAAGTTTAGATGGCACCACACGAGTCAGTAATAATTGCATTGATAATCAGGTGAATAATTATCCGATCACAATTGGAGTTGAGGACCGAGTGATATACTAAAAAATTATGACTTAACATTAGTTGAAGGTCATTCAAATCTATCCTAGAATATGTCATCTATATTTACATGTGTGAATTGAAAATACACATATTCAGTTTCGGTGCGCTCGAAATAAATATTGGAATATGTGTACTTAATTTGCAATTAAGTTTTAGAATTTGAATGGTGTTTAAAATTAAATAGGTATGAATAGCTTCTCATCTTAATCAGACTCAGGGGAGCTGTAGAGTGCTTCATCATTTCTATCCATAGAGTATTGGCCATATGACTAAAGGACCCTGTTGAAGGTTGAAGAATAGGAGATCCCTTTTAAAGAACACATTGGAGACGAGCAGTTAGGGTAATTTTTCAATGCTCGATGCCAACACTACAAAATAAGTATAGAGAAATTGATAGGTGATGAAATCTTATGTGCATAGGTTCTTAGAATGATATTCCCTTCTCAATTGGTGTCCATATTTTTGTCAAATGCATTGGATAACCTACAATCTTGGAAAGCCTTAGAGCATATAACAACCAAAACTATTAAACTAGAGTACATAATGGGAAATAAATTGTCACTCGCAGTTCATAGATACAATTTGTTGAAAGGGAAAGATTTCATTGCAAGAATTTTTCCTTGTGACTTTTTTCTAAACAAGGAATCTTATGTTAACTTATACGATAGCATCAAATAATCACTAGAGAAACAAAATGTTTGTCCCCTACAATAGGTGTTTCAAAATTTGGGCAGGGCCTTAGACTCACAGGTGAGGATTAAGGTTTTTTATAAAGTGCACACTCTTCTTGTGGTGATGGGACACAAACATGATCTAAAAATCCCTCTCCTAAATCTAAAAAACATGTTGGGTCTTGGTCACAAAGCATCACCCACACACATATTACACTTGCCCAAGACATACTTCTTCAAGTAGCTCCAAGTGCTTCCTAAGTATTTTATGAAAATGAAGTTGATGTATTCTTAGAAAACTAGAATGTAAATGATTTTCAACCTGAAAATGGAGAGCAGAGCAACATGGGTATAAAACTGATGGAAGAATAGAGTATTCCCCAAAATTTTGCAATTTTGAAAAAACAATTTTGCAATCATAGTCCTGGCCCTAATTTCCACTATTTTTTCTAAATTTGTGATTTGTTACTTGCTAATAACGGCTAGAGAAATTTTTATTTTACAATGATAGTCGCAACCCTACTTTGTACTGAATTTTTCAATTTTGTGGCTCAATAACTGCAAATAATGTTCAGAGCATATCACTCGAAGGTGATAAATAAATTAAGGAAATTTTTTTAGGTTTAAATTCCCCTCAATTTTGCATTTGCTACTTGTAATCCAGTGCTCAGTGCAGCTCTAGTTCAAAAGTAATAATGAAAAACTCCAAATGACTTCTATGGAAATTGGGCAGTGTTTTTACATTTATAATTATATCAAGGACACAACCTGCATAGATGAAGGCTAACTCTAGACAAAGAAAGGGGGTTCATAGTATCAATATTTTGGAAAATGTAAATATTAATTATGATACCAACACTCTTTTCTCCTAAATGTAAATGTAATGGTAAAATAGGACTTCTCCATGTTGTTGTACATAAGCAGTGTCATGATATTTGTCCTTTTCTTAGATATTGTACATAAGCATATTGTAATAGGGATTTTTAGATGTAGGTTGTATCCTAGGTAGTATTTGAACTCATACATCTTTTTTGTATTGAGCAAAGAATGGAGGTTTTCTTCACTAGCTCTTTCCTCCAGGAGCTCTTGAACCAGTTATTATTATTATTATTATTATTATTAGTGGCTTACCACTTGTGCCAAAAAAATGGTCAAATGAAGAGGACATTATGTTGTTGCAAAAGAAGTGAACATAAAATTAACTCTTATTCATATGTGAGAAATAACTTGGAAATAAAAAATAGTGAGTTTCAATGCACCAAAAAAAAATATTGAATCTACAAGGAGATGAAAAATTATTTGTCTAGTTGTAGGGTCTCCACAATTTACTAGTAAATACATAGATCAAGAAACCACATGTAAGTTAAGATAAATTATGTATTCAAACTGTAATCCAAATCATGTTATAGTATTATCACTTCTTTGAATCACATAACAATGACAACCAAAGGTTGTAGTCTAGGTGTTGGTTTTAAAAGATATTGAAATCATAAGAATTTAATGAAGGAGAACTATTTTTCTTGTATTTTATAGAAACTGTGTCTATTTCCTGATTTTTTACTAGCTCAAACAATAACAAGATACATCACAAACGTAGCTTGCAAAAAGAAGATGATTATGGTCATTGTCACCTAATATTCAAGAAGAAAAGAGAGGGAAAGATCATTGACAGTATGCATGTTTACAAACTCAAAGAAAAGATATATTCATGACACTAACAAAACACAATATGCAGCTACAGACATACACCAACAAAAAATAAAGAGCATCATGAATATGTTAAATATAGAAGAGATCATCACATGATAAAGGAAATATTAGTTCACTATATTAACTCAACCATTGCAAGATTGAAGATTGATTAAAAGATGTAAAAGCACATCTTGTTTGAGTGTAACTTGCAAAGAGAATAAAATATTGATTAAGATAATGGACAAATCAAACATTTTCTGAATTTCTTCAAATGCCCACAATGGTGAAAAGATCTTCAAATGAGAAGATAAAACCTCAAATATCACACTTGAACATAATCAATAGTTTCTTTATAAAGTACTGTCGGCTCAAAGTACATCATGGAAGTGGCACAGGATAAATGAAAGCCATTTCAAATATGCAAGGAGGTTTCATATATTCTTATCTTTTATAGATTAATCAGTTCATGTAGTTCATTCTTTCAAATAGGCCACAATAGAGATACATGACCATGACAAGAATAATGAGATTCAAGCCAAGCATCCAAAGGGCACAAGGGTTTCTTGTGGCTCAAATCCTCATAACGTTGCAAGAAAAATTTAATACATGAAATAATTTAAGTTTTTTTGTAATAGAAATGTCCATTTTTTTGAGTAGAATACTCACAGCCTGCCAGAAATGGACGGAACCCTCATTCTTTTCCTTGACGGTGGAAAAGAGTTTTCAAATTACCAACAAAATACAAAAATCTATCATGAAATGATACTACAGGTCCACATAAACATTTTTTTCTCAAAGATTTGTTTAGTATAGTTTCAGGACGCACTGGTGTAGTTCATCAGATTCCTAGTTGAAGATGAAGTTTTTTCGAGGCATTTTAAGCTACAGTTGAAGAAATATTGGAAAACCCTTGCAAAAAAGCTCTTGAACAAAGAAAAGATGACAAATTTCATGGAAAATGTATGTTGATCAATGAGAAAGTGTAGACACTCGGAGAAGAATAGAAATCCATAATGATATGATATAGGAAGGAGCTCGTAGAATTTTTTAAACAAATACATACTTGTTGAAATGCAAATATTTTTTGTAAAATCTATAAAATATTTAGTGAAATATCTCAGAAAACCTTCGTAACCTCTCAAAGATCTACAAAAAAACTCTATGTTCATGGAAGAACCCTAGCAATAGCGGCCAAAAGAGGATTTTAGAAGGATGAAATTGAAATAAAGAGAAAATGAAAAGTTTATGATTTTTGGCCCTAATACCATCGTTTAAGGGTTTTTGCCTTTATCTTTATTTTATTAAAAAAAATTCCAAGGAAAATACCTGCGGTTTTGGTTTTTTTTTTCTAGTTTTTGCTTTACGTTCGTCAAAATTTTGACAAACATTAAGCAAATTTTTTAAAAAAAATTCAAAATTTCACAGGTACCCGACTATGTGTTCAATTATTGGACTTTTGTCATATTTTTTAGTCAAATGAGTTAGTGTGTTGTTGTTAGCATTGTTTTCATTGATGTCAAAATCTATGTACCAGATGATTGTTCTCCAAGAGTTGTATAGTGTGGATCTATTCTATGTAGTATATTATTGTACAATGGATTACGTGGATGATTATCCTTGCTCTGGTAATGGTGGTATATATTTTTGGTACATCTATGGATTTTAGTTAGTATAAAATTATGAATATTGGATGGTTATGATTGGCTATTATGTTCAGAGCTTATTCCAGGTATCTTTTCTATATAGATATTCATGTAGTATGTCAAAATATTTTGGTATGTTAGTTGTATTTAGTTTTGGATAGATGCTACTTAGTGCTATCCTTTGGTTGGTGCTAAATTTTTTTCTGATAAATTCATGGTCTTGGTTGTGGCATCCCTATCGGCTCTGAGATATATCTCATATGTTATATTTAAATGATTGTGCTATGTAATATTCTTATCTTATGTATGACTTATCTTTGGGCCATGTGGTAGCATGGTATGGAGTTCTCATATGTGCAACCTATCTTTCAGGTTTGGTGCTAGTGTGCTTAAAATTATTGAATATCTCAATATATTCTTTTTGTATTCGTGCTAACATGTTTTTCTAGGCCGACTTATTGATATTAGATTAATGATTGTGTGTAGAACTTATTTTTGGGTCTATGTGTGTGATGAGAGTGAGTGTGTCGAGGGTAATATGATGCAAGTATATTTCTGTGAATGAATACTTGGTAGTGAAGTGTGTGAGAAAGAAGTGCAAATGATAATAGTGAAGGCAGAGAAAAACTAGAGATAGAAAGGATTATTCAATTTGGCAGAAGATTGTTGAATTCTGGCAGAAGATCTGTAACCCGATCTATAGCAAATAGTTGTTGTGCTATTAAATTGAATTTTTTTATGCATATGTGGATGCAACATTATTAGTTCAATTTTGTTCTATAAGACTATTTTTTTAATTAGTCACTTTTGTATTTAGGGCAGTTAGCTCAACTGAAAGTGAGCCTTACCAATAGTGAGAAAACTGGTATTGAGCCCTTGTTAAAATCACCTTAATCGGTGCCACCTTAACTAGTGTTATGTTCATGAGAATTAGTTTCATTGTGGTTTTTCCCATATCGAGTTTGATAACCCTAAAGGATCATAATTTTGTCATTAGTATATAAGGAAACAACTTTTGGACCGTCAGTTACATGATCACCGAGTGACATCAAATAGACAAGTGTAGTGGTAAATGAAACAGACAAGTGCAATGGTCACCAAAATAGACAAGTGCAATGATAACCGAAAGGGACTTAGCACAGTGATCACCAAAATCAATGAACATTGAAAACACAATTCACAGAGTAAATTGATAGCACGGTCTACAGAGTAACCCAAGCACTAGACTATAGAGCAACTCGAGCACCAGTCTATCAAGAGACAGTTTTATTCCCAAGAAAAGTGGATCTGAGATACACGTCAGATAAAGAACTTCAGTTTTATAATTAGTTTTAAAACCATTTCTTGAGGATCAAGTAAAGCTTAATTAATTATTTTAATTAGTCTTACTGATTGTAAACATGCAAACTAGGAGATCAAGGTCATGTTATAAACCTTTGATCATAGAGTTTTTCTTGTAAAGCATGAAACCTAATTAGGTCAAAAACTTTGTATATATAGATGTATAATCAATAAAGAAGATGATGATTGTAGCCACAACATACATCTATGGATCAGATAGAGATTTTCATGCAAAAGAACACAAAAGGAAGAATTAAGTTATGAAGAACAAGATTCAAGACTACCGAGCATAGCAGAATAGAGGTATTATTCAATCACTATAGGTGATACATATATCTTGTGAACTTAATGGATTTTTATTCAACAATTCAATATTGTGAGTCATTAGGTCAACAAGTATTTTTGACTACTCTCTAACAATTGTAACAAATAGAAGAAATCCTTTAAGAAGGTGGACTTAACAGTCTTATTGTAAATCTCTTAACCGAGTGCACACTTAACAGTGTTGTTAAGATATCTTAAGATGGTAGACCTTAACAAGTCTAAACATGTTACTCCTCATAGGGTAAGATCATCATAAGTGATCACACTTGTAGCCTTAACCGACACCTTCCATTCTACGGATAGTGAAGCTTTGTGGGTTTCATCCCCACCACAGTTTTTACCTTCTAACAGGGGTTTTCTGTGTTACAAATTCTTGTTTTATGTGTTAACAAGTTTCATGAATGTTTCTATGATTGTTTACATGCAATTACATTTCTATTATGACGTTACATGCATAAGGTAGAAAATAAATATGGTCAGTAATGCAAGGAAAGATTACTAAGGACTAAAAGGTTAATTGATAAAAGTATTTAAGGGTACTGATGCACCCCTCCCCTCTCAGTACACACCCTTCCATTATTCCAACAATTGGTATCAGAGATAGATATCTTATTTAGAAAAGTTTAATCACTTCAGAGAAAATATCATACAGTGGAAAGGTATAAGCTTGATAAGAATATTGAGAATCAGAAGAAGCAGATACAGATTTTCTTTGAGCAATACAAAGAAGAAAGAATCAAGATGAGAGAGATATTGGATGAAAGAAAATTTATGGCATCTTGCCACAATGAAACTGATTATCATGAAGAAGAGATACCTGATTTATTTGAGTCATCAGGATCTACATCTAGTAATACATCTGACACATCTGAAGGAAGCAATTCAAGTCTGAATGAAATCAATCAACATCTAAGTGAACAAGTAAAGCTACTACAAATCGGTCAAGAGACACAGATGGTAAGGATAATTGATGTCATAAATAATGCAAGACAAGATGAACAAGAAAGAACATTAGCTATTGATGACAGGAGGAAGATCACTAAAAATTTGCAAGAGAAATAAACCAAAATACAAAGACTTACTAAACATCACATTGAAATTACCAATCAAATAGTTCTTATGAGTCATGAGGCCAACCGAGTGAACATAAAACTCAATGGAAAAATAGAAGCTATTGGTGAACTAAAAGAATAAAATGAGAAACTCAAGCATGAAGCAAAGATTTAGCAACAACATAATGATATGATCAAGAAAGCTGAAGAAAGTACAAAAATAATGGATGATTTTCTGAATGGACAAAGAAGACTCAACAACAATACAGGTTTAGGGTATACCAAGCATGGAGAATCATCAAACCAATCTGATCAAAGGAATGTCTACACAAATCCAATATCAAAGAAGAAATCATGAAAACACTATGGAAAACTAGGACACACATCAAATGTTTGCAGGAGCAAAGCTAAAGGTATTCCTAAATCTACTTCTACATTCATAGGAGATTGTTATAACTGTAACAAGCATGGACACAAAGAACATGAATGTAGATCTAAGGTAAACCAACCAAAGAAGGAATCCTACATGGAAAATATTTTTCTACTTGCAAAATGCATGGCCACACATCTTATGAATGCAATAAAAAGAAAAAGAAAGTATGGAAACCTAAAAAGCAATAAAATGCTTATAAACTAAGAAGAGTTGGTAACTCATATGTTTGGGATTAAAATACATGGGCAAATTGCACAGCATGTGGTAGATATGGACACATAGCTGCTAGCAGCATGAGAAAATGGATGAGAAGATCTAGAAGCTGGATAAACTCTAGAATGACATTCTTACACTGTAATAGGGTTGGTCACTTAAGCAAGGACTACAATGACTAAGTGACAAAGTCAAGCACTTTTTCTAATGGAAACACTATTGAAGATATCAGGAGAATGAGAAATCAAATGTGGATGAAAGATTCAAACAATGATAATGTTGGACCAAGAAATATAGTTGGTGACACCTCATCTAATGGATTAGGTGATTCCACCATCCCCACCTAAGCAAAACAAGTAAGTATGGAACTACACTCTACAAAGCTTTATTTTACATCAGTTCCTATATTCATTAATAATAAGCTAAATTAGCATGAATGAAGATGCACTATGGTATTACTTGTTATGATTTTGTGAATCCAATCTTGTTGGTCAATGCATACTGAGAATCATTGGTGTACATATAAAATCCAAGTTTTCAATATAAAACAAGCATCGTTGGTAAACACATGAACGACAATCATGTCTTTGCTACATAGCGAGTACCGTTGGTGAACATGTGAAAAGTACAACTAAGTTTCAACTTACCCCAAGCACTATATACACACCGAGGATAAAGTCTTTGGTATGATACTTGAGCATATTTATTTTGTTGACTGAGTGGTAGCTGAGAATTCAATGCACCACTTAGGTTATTTTCTATAAATAGGGAAACATAGAGCTCATTCACTCACCCAGTGATAAAGTGTGAGTGCTAAGTGAGAAGAAGCAATTCAAGGTGATCATAATGCAAATCGATTCACAACAGATTCAGAGGCTACTCCAATAGATTCCTAGCATCCACAAGTAAGTATCTGGACTCATCAAGCTCACATTTTATATTTGAAAATAAGCCCTAAATATTTCAAATGCAATGGAAACTACCTCTCGAGTCTCAAAGATCAAGAACAAAAAGTACCAAAAGATCAACCTGATCAAGAACTCTACATGTGAAGAACCTAAATATAAGTTATGTCTTGAGGTTGCCTCACAAACCGATGACATGGGAGCATTCTCAAGCATCCCTCCTAGGGTTTTTATGGTAGAAGATATTTGTGCATACATCCACTGCAAGGTTGCAGAGGTCAGAGATATTGAGATTGAGGAAGCTTACCAGAAGCTCTGTACATATGGAAACCTACAAGATGAGCATAAGCACATTGAGGTGAAAGGGTTAACCAATTCCCTACTATTCCCAAGAGAGTTAAAGACCAAGTGGATTCGCATAATACTTAGCCGGGTACATGACAAGAAAATGTGGTTGGATGAACCAGAACCGATCACAAAGGATGTGACTCATGATGTAACTGGTTATCCAAGTACCGACAAGACTAAGGCCCTTAAGCATCCTTCATGCCCAGATATTGAGAAACTCACTAAGGAAGAATGGGATGGAAGAGGATTGAAACTCAGTACAATCATTGACCCCGAGATGAAATTTGGTGCATGAGTGATTGGGTACAAGTTATTTCAAGCTAGCATAATGAACACAATAGCATGTAGAGTAGTTGATAGCACTTATAAGATTGTGAAGAAGGGACTTCAACTGGACTTATCCAAGCTGCTTCTGAAGCAACTGGAGGAGAATATGAGGATGATTAGATCAGATAGATCTAATACATCTAAGTTTGGTTCCCTCCTTACGTGCACATTCTTCTCTTTCCATAATTTCTTCCCTTGTGTTGGTAATATCACTTGGGACACTACCCGACCAGTAACTGCATAGATTAGTGAATTTATTAAGTCACTAGGGGGTAAATTCACATTTGTAATGGATGCATACTTCACTACCTTCAAGGATAGAATTCAGAAGATAATGAGAATCCTTGCACAATTGGTAGAACAATACAAAGATGACATATGTTTCATAGTGGATACTGACACAACTCTAATCAAACCGGTTGTACCAAGAATAGCATGGTTGTCACCATTGGACTATGAGATCAATAGTGATCAGGTTACAAAGGCTATTGAAGTCTTATTGAATGAACCAATGGAAAAATCATTGGCAAGATTTGGCACATATGAAGAAGCCAAGTCTAGAATCAAGACTAGCTTAGTAGTAAAGAAGATAGACCGAAACAAGACAAAGATAATAAAAAATCTTGAAAAGACACTTTCGGTAAGTGATGGAGAATTGAAACAAGATGTCATCGAGGGACAGTCACCCATAGGTGAAGCTAAAGAGGAAATTGACTCCGAGTCTACTGAATTAGATGTACCACCAGCTAGGAAGGGAAAGGTTACAAATGTAACAGCTACATCGAGAATAAGGAGTAAGACAACAAAAGAGGCAGATTCATCACCGGTAAAGAAAGGTGTTGTGAGGAATTATCAGAAAAGAAAGCCTCAAACTGAGAAATCAACATAGAGACAAAGAAGGAGATATATAAGAGGAAAGGAAGATAAGGATGACACTCAAAAGGATGAGGGAGCACAAGGACTCCAAAGTGAAAAGATCAAAGCTCCTACAACAGTTAAGGAAGTTGCAGAATCAATCATCAACACAGGAAGCATATCACATCGCAAGATAAGACAATGGGTAACCTTGTCTCCTGAGGATCATAATAAGATAGAAGAAGCCATAATCAAGGTAATGGTTGTATACAAGTATGTACCTATACAATTCAACAAGAAAATTCCACAAGAGTTAAATGAAAACATATCAGCTAGGTGGACTTATGCACTGCACATGGAGAAATAACTAAGGGAAAGATCCCTAGTTACATTCATGCCACCCGAGTCCAAAGTTGCATAAATTGATGAAACAATGAAGGGTCATGCAAATAAATTTTCAGCAAAGCTGAGAGCATAGAAAGTGCTAGAGGGAAGATTAAAGGAGCTTGAAAAAGAAAGCGATGATATTTGGAATGAAATATTTAATCCAACTGAGAAAATACTAGAACTAATCGAGACACCTCACAATGAGTAAAAGGAGGCCACACCGAGTCCACAACATATCTTCACCAATGACACTGAGGATGTCAATCCAGTTGATTTGACAACAGAGGTGAGTAAGGCCATGGATGTTGTACCTCAAATGTTACAATCATTAAGGGATACAAAAGAGATCACCATAAAAGACATTACTCATATTGATTCTGATAATGATCCCAAGAATGATGAAGATGTAAATGATGCCACTAAGCAAGAAAAGGAAAAGGATACAATAGATGTTGCACAGGTAAATGTAGTAGGTCACATGCCCTTATTGATACAAGCTATCAATATAATTACTGAAGAAAAGGAAAAGACACTTGAGCTTGATGCAAACATACCAAAAGAAAAAGGTGATGACCATGGGGAGAAAAATGATACAAATGAGGAGAAGAAAGATGCAAGTAGAGAGGAGAAACCAAGTGATGTCACTGACAAGAACACTGAAGAAGTTAAGGCTACAGATAAAGATAAGGTTGATGTAGAGACGTCTACTACCGACCAATAGGTTAATACCGAGCAGCATACCAAAGGCACCACACCTCCCACACAATCAATAGGATCAAAAGAAATAGAGAAGGAACTAGCTATAGTTATACATTCCCTTGTATCTAGCACTATTTCAAAGAAGAAGAAGAAAAGAAAAGCACTGGTCACACTTGAAGAAACCAATGACATACCTGACTTTGATCCTAGAACAATGGATCCCTAGTCACTAACTAAGTATGGTGAACTTTGCAAGAGGAAGGAAATATAGGACAAGCTTAGAAAGGAGAAAAAAATTCACAAGTCGTGAATAATAAAAAGGATATATTATTGTAGCTAGTACCAAACACTCAAATTCATAAAAATGTCCATATACTTGATCAATTAGTAGTTCTCACTGAGACCATTACATCACAGAATGTGCAAGTTGACAAGGTGATTGAAGAACGTGTAGAAGAGAAGTGTCAATACAAGCTTATTGAGAAGATCAGCCAGGAAGTGGTAGAAAATAAGGTAAAACTTTTTGAGTTAGTTACTACACTTGAACCAATCATATCTGAAGTAGTTAACTTACTTCAAAATTTGTGCACACTAGAGCCATTCACTACCGAGCATAGTGTAAAGATTACACAAATAGATGAGGATCTAAAGGCTAGTGCACAAAGTCACACAACCGAAGAAAATGCATTCAAATTGCATTATGAGAAGATTGTAGAATCCAAAAGGTTGAGAATTGAAGTTGAAAAAGAACAAAGCAAAATCATAGATGAGGTAACCGAGCTCCAAGCTATGTTACTATTGAATCTCACATTGTTGTTGAAACACATGACTTCGTAAAAAATATTAATTGTCACCCCAGAGATGTCAGAAACCGAGAGTATATATGAGATGCATGCCAGAATCACTTTAGAGAACATGACCGTCGAACACCTCAAAAGAGAAATGGGAGAAGCAGTTGGCAGATATTCAAAAATCCCATGCCCACATATTTGACAAGCTGTAAGTATTACACCTTTGTCATTATTTTCAAAAAAGGGGGAAACTATATGTCAAAGGGGGAAAATATATGTATACATGTCAAAGGGGGAAAATGTACAAAAGGGTAAAACATGTCAAAAGACAAAGAGGGAAATACACAAAGGAGGATACATGTACATACACTATACCGAGGCATGCACATAGGGGGAGTCATTGAGAAGGTACACTTGGTGTATATACTGAACACATCAGTTTGCACATATCATTTTTTGATACTAATGCCAAAGGGGGGGATTGATAATCCTAAAGGATCATAAGTTTGTCATTAGTATACAAGGAAACAGATTTTGAACCGTCGGTTACATGATCACCAAGTGACAGCAAACATACAAGCGTAGTGGTCACCAAAATAGACAAGTGCAATGGCCACCAAAATAGACGAGTGCAATGATCACCGAAAGTGTCTTAGCATTGTGATCACTGAAATCAGTGAACACTAACAACACAGTTCACAAATTAAACCAAAAAAACACTCTACAGAGTAACCCAAGCACTAGACTACAAAGCAACCCGAGCACAAGTCTACCGAGAGATAGTTTTATTCCCAAGAAAAGTGGATCTGAGATACACATCAGATAAAACACTTTAGTTTTATAATTAGCTTTAAAACCATTTCTCAAGGATCAAGTAAAGCATAAGTAAAATTTTTAATCAGTCTAACTGATTGTAAACATGCAAACTAGGAGATCAAGGTTAAGTTGTAAACCTTTGATCATAGAGTTTTTCTTGTAAAGCATGAAACCTAATTAGGTCAAAACCTTTGTATCTATAGATGTATAATCAATCAAGAAGATGATGATAGCCGCAACATACATTTATGGATGAGATAGAGAGTTTCATGCAGAAGAACACAAAAGGAAGAATCCAGTTATGAAGAACAAGATTCAAGGCTTCCGAGTAGATCAGAACAAAGGTATTATTCAATCACTATAGGTGATACATATATCTTGTGAACTTAATGGATCTGTATTCATAAATTCAATATTGCAAGTCATCAGGTCAACAAGTATTTTTGAATACTCTCTAACAATTGTAGCAAGAATAAATCCTTTAAGAAGGTGGACTTAACAATCTTATTGTAAATCTCTTAACCGAGTGCACACTTAACAATGTTATTAAAATATCTTAACAGAGTAGACCTTAACAAGTCTAAACATGTTACTCCTAAAAGGGTAAGATCATCAGAAGTGATCACACTTGTAGCCTTAACCGACACCTTCCATTTTGTAGATAGTGAAGCTTTGTGGGTTTCATCCCCGCCGCAGTTTTTACCTTCTAACAAGGGTTTTCTGTGTTACCAATTCTTGTGTTATGTGTTAACAAGTTTCATGAATGTTTCTATGATTGTTTACATGCAATTACATTTCTGTTATGACATTACATGCATAAGGTAGAAAAGCAATATGGTCGGTAATGCAAGGAAAGATTAGTAAGGACTAAAAGGTTAATTGATAAAAGTCTTAAGGGTACTGATTCACCCCTCCCCTCTCAGTACACACCCTTCCATTATTCCAACAGGGTTTCCAACTTAATTCTAGTGTTATGGTGTTTGTTGGTTATGTGATTTATGTTTGTTGGTAGTGGGTCAATGTCCCTCATGGGATTTGTGGCATAGTTTAACAACCTGTTGTATCTTCTATAATTCTAGTGGTTGTATCAGACATTAACAGGTTGATATTTTGGTGCAATGACAACCACTATTTGTAACAAGTGGTATCAGATCTTGGTCATAGGTTCAAATCACATAGGCAACAATGAGTGACACTAGGAGGGGGATTATTGGAAGTGGGCCAACGTCCCTCATAGGATTTGTGGCATGTTTTAACAGCCTCCCATGTCTTGTATAATTCTAGTGGTTGTATTGGGCATTAACATGTTGATCTTTTGATGCAACGACAACCACTACTTGTAACAATGTTCTTATCTATTTAAATTGTCTGAAAACACGCTTAAAAATGGAGTTTCTACCAAGGTTAAGCCCACTTTTTTTATCTACACTTAACCATGGAGTTTTCTCCAAGGTTAAGCCCACTTTGATTTCTTTTCTCAATCCCAGAGTAGCACTAGGATGGGTGACCTCCCAGGAATTCTGAGTGCTTGGCCTCTGTGAGTATCACCTAGATATAATGAGTACTAAGTAATCCATTCATTCTCATGAGAGAGGGTTCTTGTGAACCACTACTCATAAAACATGGGTCAATGAGTTTCACTCAAAAACCTCACAATTGAATCCTTGATAGCAATATCACAATTTGTATTCTTTTCTTAAAAATCCTTCCTTTCATATCGTACATTTGAAGAGATGTTTGGAAAAATAATTACATAAATGTGATGTCATGGAATGCCATAAAATTAAACCAATTATTAACTAGTATTCTCTCAACAAAAATGTTCTAATTTTATATAAGTTATATCAAACCTACAAAAAAAAAATTAACTTTACATCTTATAATACACCTAATGTTTAGCTCCTACATAACATGTTGATTTTAACATATTGTATATTTCACTCATATAACCTAAAATTCAAAATTGATTTTTTTTTTTCAAAAGACGATGGAATCTAAAGCAATAATCTATGGCTTGGCATAGGTTTTTTTGAAGGAAAATATTTTTTGCAACTTGTCAGTCTACTAGTCTAGTGTGGGTCTTCCAAACCCAAATAACTGTCTGCATGCACCCATTTCTCCTCAAATGTGTTATTCTTGTTTAGATTGTGTGACGAGAGGTGTCAATTTTTTTTGTTTATATCTTAGTACACCACCACATTTTGTATACATGTCTACCAGGGAAGTTACAACTATAACATTTGGTGGTATTCCTCTATTAGTTAAGCTTTGGTGGATGTCCACTCCTTTTTCTAAAGCTTAGAATTATTACATCTTGTGAGACAATATTTCTTTGAGGTGTTTTGTCAAATAGTTCAAATGCCTCATCTATGCCTCCAAATTTTATATACATGTCTACTAGCGCATATGCAACTACAACATTTCATGATATTCCTCTATTATTTATGCTTTGATTGATGTTCATTCCATATTGCAAATCTTATAACCATTGCAACCCATGGGACCATATCCATTTGAGGTGTTTTTTTAAATAGTTCAAATATCTTTTCTATGCCTCCAAATTGTGTATACATCTCTACTAGGGCAATTGCAAATACATTATTTCATGACATTCCTCAATTCCTTATGCTTTGATGGATGTTCATATCCTGTTCTAAAGAGTACAACTATTACAACTTATGAAACCAAATTTATTTGAGGTGTTTTGTCAAATAGTTCAAATGTCTTAGCTATGCCTCCACATTTTGTATACATGTCTACTAGGGCACTTGCAACTACAAGATTTTGTGACATTCCTCTATTTTCTATGCTATTAAGATAAATAAATTGTCAAGCTTGATTAGTTTGGAATCAAAAATATTGCAAGTAATGATGGCAAGAGAATATGTTTTCTTTAAAAAAAATTATGACAATAAAGATGAAACTGAAAATACAATTTTCAACACCAGGGAAAATGTAAGAAAGTAATGCACCTATCAAGCAAAAGAATCTAAATTTTTTTGGTAGTTAAGAAATTGAGATTCCCTCTTTATCAATACATCTATAGAATGAAGAGAGTGAAGAGATGATGTCATCAGTTAATGAAGAAGTGGTGCATCTTAGGAACATTGCTATGGAGAAAAAACACAAGTAAGAACCAACTCTTGAGATATTCTCTATAGAGGAAGATAAGAAATCAAAACCTAATAACCTCAAGAAGAGAGATTTAGCCTTGCCTCCTATTGTTGACAAATAAATATTTCCATAATCAACTCTTTCCCACGAGAAACAAGTTAAACCTTCAATCAAATGATGAAAACATTGGCATTGGGCTTCAAAGCCAGGGATAACTTTAAGAAACCCCCTCCTAGGAAAAAGTGTAAAATCCTGGCGAATCGTACATTAATTTAGGGGAAAAAATTTCATGATGATGGAATTTTTTTTTCCAAATTAGCAAAATAATATAAAGGCGAAGACAAAATTTTCCCTGCCGAATGAGAATTCCATAAAATCCTGGCAAATAATACATTAATGTGGGGGAAAATATATGTTGTATGAGGCGAATGATTTTCTTTTGTATTAAAAAATTACAATATATGGGGTGAATGATTTTTTTTTGAAGGGAAAAAAAATGTATTGGCAAATTTTATCTACCTTTTGAAAATTTATTTATTTTATTGGCTAATTTTTCGTTAATTATGGGAAAAATAAATATTTTATTGGCAATTTTCAAAGGATGGGACTCATCATGTGGGCCAATGCCAAATGGAAATTTAATAGAGATGTAACATTGTAAATAATGTAATATCACATCCAGCGAATATCGCCTTTATTTTTTGCAAATATAACTAATCACACATGGACACATAACCTAATTAGTAGTATCCATTGTTTTATATTGTTAAATGTATTATTTGAGACCATTCAATGATCCTAGATCAATGGTTGAAATTTAATTTCAGGCCAAATTTCTTGAAGGAAATAGAGTTCTACAGGAAGACACCAGAATGATGCCACGTACCAAGCCTTAAAAAGTGTATCGTAACCATGGTCATTGATTAATACTGGTTATTTATTTACGTGACAGTGGATAGTGTCTACAACTTGTAACTCGTAACTTGATAAGAAATAAATGCCTTGTCAGTGACATTTTTTTAACTACCATCTTTAACTGTGATAGTACACATGCATTTATGGGAAAGATTTACATGTAGATATGAAATATTAAGGACAATGGATTTAAATCTGTCACACACATAATGCATTTATGGGAAAGATTTATATTAAAGATTAAGGGCAATGGATTAAATATGATTAAAGAAAGAATAATTAATTGCTAAGTATGTGTGATCACTATCAATCAAAGGGTCGCGATTATTTATAGACAATCTAGCTTCTTTCTTCTTCACTTTTCTTTTGGCAGATTAAGAGTTAGAGTTGCTTGTGGTTGAAATTATGCCTCTGGTTTTAAGGTTTATGTTTTTAGGTCTTTAGGTTGTCAATAATTAAAGATGGACACACCAATTTGTTTGAGATGCACATCCCTAGATGACTAGAGGTCCTTTTTGGGAAATGTCTCAGAAGAAATCCTCACTTCTGTTTGTAGGAAGGTTGGTGGTGGCACTTTTATAAATTTTGTTGTATAGATGTTACTGGGTCGAGAGTTCCTTGAGAATGTTGTCAGATACCACATCTACACGGATATTACATCCTAATTTTTTTCATCTCTCCTCGACCTCGGAGGATAGAAGGGGGATATGTTGATGCTGCTGAGGAAGGTTTTTATAGAGAAATTCCTAGAGGACGATGTCGATGTTGCTATTTTTGTGGAATTAGGGGTGGGGATCCCTTGGCCAAAAGATATACCCAAGCTATTGGAGCTGGGCAGAAATGTGGCCAGACAACCCTTTCTGTTGAACCTCAATGACAAGAAATTAACGCGACACAGGAAATGTGTGTGGCTTGGGAGGGATTTTCTCTGGAAATGGTTTTTCCTTTATGAATTTGATGTGCCAGAATACACATGGCTTGAATAATTCTCATAGATTATCCTCTTTGGAAAATTATACTCAGACGAAAGGGAAGATGAACATCCCTAGTTTACCCATTCCCGTTACCCTGGTCTTTTGATAATGGACATGAAAAGTTGAACACTTTTTTCTTTTTCTTTTTTTTTTTAATACCGATAAGAAGTTGCCAAGTAGGACTAGGTTTTTGTTTTTACTGTACAATGTAATTTTATGAAGAATTTTTTTTTTTTCCAAGTTTGTTTCAATTTTCTTTTTATGGGTACAAAAAATGATTCTTAGGCTTCTCTGTGATTACAATATTTTAATTAGTTTCTTTATCTGTGTATTAGACATTTAAGTATGCTTAAGTGATGGATTAGTGCTTCCATTTTAAAATCTAAAGACTGAGATTTTGAATTTTTAAAATGATTAAGTTTCTTTATCAATCCAGAGACAACAAGTTTCTATTTTTAATTTGCCAATGTGTCATATCGATGTGTGATAATGTAATTTTGATTATAATACAGATAGAAATAATTGAATTCAATTCAATGTTAAAGTCTGAGTTAAACATTACTCAAAGTATAATTAATTGTTAAATATTTCATTTAATTAGAGATGTAGCATTTTTAAAGACAGCGACTGCCAACCATTAGATGAGCACAGATCGACAATGTACAGTGAATTTTGGGCCGAAAGGGAAAAGAGACCCTATTTTTTGCAAACCTACTCCGCAAACAAGGCAGTGTCATGAATTAACCCTCAACTAAGTATAATTAAAATCTAAATTGGACTACACTCTAAAACTAAACATTTATTAAATGTAATAACTAATAAGCTGAAGTTGTAATTTAAAATGATTAAGTGACACATGACCTAGTGATATCAAATGACAAGCCAAAAAATATTGGGACCCGCGAGAGTGCGACACATGATAGTGACTACCAGTGACCATTGGATGAGCACATATCAACGACGTGCAGTGTATTTCAGGCTGAAAGGGAAAAGAAACCCCATTTTTGCAAACCTATTCCAGAATAATGAACTCAAAATCACAGAGTCACATAATAAGTATCACTTACCTTTGCCTCAAATTAAATTGTACCAATTCAATTGCGATTTGCCAATGCAGTATGCAGTTGCACTCAACTGTCTGAAACTTTGCTATCGATCAAATAGAGATATTAGAATGTTTTTATACTAATCCTTATTTAGCGAATTCGACAGGAGGTATTAGGTATACAAATATTTGGTGAAGCCTACCTAATTATAATACGTCTTTTGTTATGTCTAAGGCAATTATGGGTCATCTAAAAACTTTGTATGATTAATAAAGTTGGCGAAATTACATCGGTTTGAGACACACGTCCACAAAATACCAGGCAAATTTGGGGCTGCCTATAAATATATATGTATAAAACTATTGGTGAATGTAGGTCGTCGATTAGGGGTCGCTTAGAAATTATAGGCAAATTTTTTAAATTTACCGAGACCAAAAATTATATTCCATTGGCGATAATGTGTAAGAAATGAAGAAAATTAAATAAACCGACGGGCGATGGGCCCGAGCATTGGAATCAATATTAATATAAATTTTGGGTGATAGGGTCAATTCAATATATATGAAAAATATTTGTCAATTCCGGGGTCGCCGACATGCGACATTCGCCAAATGGCAAATAATCGCCACTAAAGTTTTCACTTTTCAAATCACCATTTTGACCTCTAGCCAAGGTAAGGGATGGCTCCATCAACTTCCTACTGCAGGGATTCAAGGAGAGAATGATGGAATCAAAGAAAATGATTCATCTTCAAGTGTGAGACAAATGAAAATTTTATTTCACCTTAGGGAAGGGTGTGATCCTGACTTCTCTCAAAGCTCTTCATGGTCCTTTAAGAAACAATGACATTCTTGCAGAATTTGGGGAGATCACCATTAGGAGAGTAGCATTTATAGAATTTAGCTTCTAGTTGATTACTCTTCTCTGTGTTTATACAAAATCAATAGGATACCATTCCTTGACTTAAATGCTTGAGATCAAACATCAAGTGAGGCTAATTTTGAGCCTAAGTTTGTGGGAGGATTTTGACACCTTACCCACACTATTGTGGAAATGACTGTTCAACCTCTAGCATGCACCAAGGCATTTATGTCAGTCATGCATTATAATAGATACCTTGGTAGAACCCTTACATTTCCCACAATCGTATGCTAATGGTTGCAACATGGTTGATAGAAGGATACAAATTTAAGACTACAAGATCAAAATTGAGGTATTTTTTTTACGAAACTTTAATGTGCAAGGTAGATGTTGAAATATGAAAATAGGAGAAAAGAGTTCACAGAGTGGATCAACAAGAAAGTGCATGCCTTGGCTTACCATTTCAGTCCTTAAAATTGTTTAACTAGTAATGCATGCCATAGATTATCTTTTCCTACAGTCATCTAGCTGGTGCACTGGTAATGTTCATGCCATAGTTTTCAATGTTTTCTATAACATATGGAACATTAACTGGAAATGTAGAAGTTTTAGAAACTTGTTTTAAATTATGCCCAGTCCAATCTAGCACCACAATACCATCAAGAATTCATTTTAAACCCATCATTTTCATACCCTAGTAATCATATTCATTTAACTAAATTCACTACATTAGTGTTGCAAAATACTCTCAAACCTTTTGTGTGAGAACAAAGCTTCTCATAATCATTGAACAATTGAAATTAGATATTTAAGTTCAATCATGTGAATATCTTTTTTATTCATTATTGGTTTCATGAGAATTTTCTTTCGTTTCTTATTGTTTCTAATTAACCCAAAGTATTGACTATTACAAATCAGATAAATAAACATTCTTCGTGTTTCTATTCTATAAGATTTGTTGAGCAGTTAATTTGTAGCTGGGTTATATAAATTAACATGTAGCTCCAACAACAAAAAAATTTCTAGAGGTAAAGTTTGTAGACTTGCTTAAATATGGAGGCAAATATGACAACCCAAATGCTTTAGCTGAACACAAAAAGAAATTCATTAATATTAAAAAAAAATATTGTTGCAACTTAAATAACATAATGACATTTTTATTATTGAGAAGTTTAGTCTATATTCAAATCTATCACATTTAATGAATAAAATAAACCCAAGTGAAACTGAAAATGATGTTGACATTAGAAATAAATTAATAAATTCAACAATTTTGTAGTGTAATATTAGATTATTAATTTTATCCTAAATGTTTCTATATAAAAAGCTTTGTACCTAAATCGTACAAATAGTTTTTTAAAAATTTGTTGTTAAACTTCTTAGAACCATATTTATGTAGTTTCTCAAACAATTCAAAGACTTAAAATGTAATGAGTTTAACATTTTGAACTATGCATAATAAATTAAGGAAAAAATAAGTCCAATACTAAATGATGTGATTAATTATTTTGAATTAATAATTTCAAGAAAACAACACCTCATTAAATTCATAGATCATAGTAAAATGTTAAATAAAATTACAATATTAAAAACATATTTCATTTATCTAAATTTTACTTGGACTTCTTAAAGCCAGCGATAAAAGTGAAAAATCAACAATGACACCTGGGGTGCAATGGGTACGCCGAAGAGAGAAAACTTCATTAAAAAAAATATCAATGTTTTGGAAAAAATTTATAATCCATGATGTCAATTAGTAAATCATTAGAAAATGATACATTGTTTTTGCACAAAATGTCATAATATATATGATGTCAATCTCTATTACCCATGGGATTAGAGAGAGAGAATCATCTTGGCCATCTAAGTCAAGCTCGGTCACATAAAGTCTAAACTCATGGATCTATGCTTCTCTCTTATCCTTCATCTACCTCTAACAAGAGATTCACCTAATATCTCTCATATTAAATATGAAACAATGTCTAATTGATCGGAAGGACCTCAACTATTCACATGACATGAATTATGGTGTAAGTGTTGATGAACAATTAGGTCATTATTTAAAGCACGATTTTCATTGATTTGCCATTGAGAACCTTTATATAAATTTAGAATTTGTATAATAAATATTGTATCATTAGAATAAATTTTTTTTTTAAAGTGATAATTGGTGGTGTTTTTAAAATAATATCAAAAGCAAACATTTTACTTTAAGAATTTTACAAAAGAAATCTTAATATTTATTAACAAGAAATAAAAGTAATTTTATATTATAATTAGCTTTCGTAGAATCTTATTTCGATGTTAAGAACATTCCCACTCCAAAACATGAGATTAGAGTAGAAGCATCTTCCTTCTGCAAATTAGACTTTGTCAATGAATTGACAAGTTTGGAAGGGGCAATGTGTTTTCCTCCCATTATTTTTCAAGAAATTTGAATGTATATGACTATTAAATATTGTCAACATTTGTCAATGCTTGACAACATGGACAAAGGCATGTGAAAAATGTGAATGTCTATGGCTATTAAATATTGTCAATGCTTGGCAACATGAACAAAAGCATGTGGGAAATCAATTAACCAAAATTTGCATTGAATGTAAATGCAACAATTAATATATCTCATTAGAAAAACAAATACCTACTATTACTATTAATATATCTCATTAATTTCCCTTATTCTAACTCTAATTTAATTTAAATTAAAAATAAAATGGAATCGGATGCCAAATTCGTTCAATTATTGCATTGCGTAGCAACCACCCATGTTCCAGCAACGCATAAGATTCGATTCCCTTAACAGTCAATATCTCACAACTTTTTTAAAAAAAAATAATCAAATCTCACAAACTTTTTTTTAATAAAAATCAAATCTTTAAAATTATGGCGATTTGCACGAGTCAATTAAAAAAAATTTAAAAAAACGTGCAGGAAAAAACACTAAAACGGCCTCCATTGGAAAAATTGGCTCAATTATTTAATGTTCTTGGTTCCATCTACTATATTAAATAACAAGTAATATAGTAGTGGATAGAACCCAAGAACATTAAATAATTGAGGAGACAGGCACATATTAAATTTTTTTTGGCTATATAACAGCACATCTCTCCAACTGCTGAACATGCAAATTCATCTTCCCATGTGAAAATTGCAGTATTCAGATCTCAAAACAGTGATCATGGCTTCTGATCTTCCAGTCATTGATCTTTCTCTATTTGGAGATAAAGAAAATATTTCTGATCTGGAAGGAAGTAATGAGTTGAAAAAACTGAGAGAGGCTTGTGAGGAATTGGGTTTCTTCCATGTAATAAACCATGGAGTGGACAAAGATCTAATTGAGAAGATGGACTCTGTTTCCAGAGATATGTTTTCTTTGCCAGAGGAGGTGAAAAAAAGTGCTATTTATTCCTCACCCATTATTGGTTATCACCCACAGGCCACTTTAGGACCAGATGGAAAGGATTCATTGCCTGAGAGTATGAATTTCCCTGGTGACACTGTTCTTCCCAATTCAGTTGATCAGATCTCCACCAAGCTATGGCCTCATGGAAACCACCACTTCAGGTATCTGCATTTTCATTCACCACCTTTCAGTGCTAGCTACTTTGTGCACAAAGAACATTGTAATGAAATATTTGGTTAATATCAGTATATGTTTTCAGATTCAATTGTGTAAGGAATTTCTGATATTAACATTTTGGATCGAACTATTATTAAGATGAGAGAGTTCAAGAAGTTGAAAACTGAACTTGTTATTACAATGAAATAAGCTTATTATTACGATTCTTTTTATTGTTGTAATGCCTATTATTTCTTAGTGAATCATTATTGATAATTGTTGTTATACTATGCAGAGAGATAACTCGTGCATATAACTCTAATATGATGAGTCTGGGTCAGAGGATCACACAACTCATTATGCTCAGTTTGGGGTTGGATGTGTCTAAGCACTATAATTCAGAACTTTTTACAAGTTTTATCGAAGAATATCTTCGAATGAACTTCTATCTTGGTACGAAGGGTGAAGAAGAGTCTCAAAATGCTCACAAGACTGCTATAGGTCATACAGATGTTGGCTTTCTTACAATTTTATGGCAGGATGATGTTGGTGGTCTTCAAATGCGAACAAAAGAAGGAAGTTGGATTGATGTTAAACCTTTGAAGGGATCATTTGTTGTTAACCTTGGTGATTGTTTACAGGTAAAAAGGAACAAAAATATATTTGAATTCAAATATTTATTTATTTGTTTATAATCATGTATAGCTTTAATAGATTGTTTATGAGTAGGTCACTCCTTGCTTTATCTCTCTAGAGAAAATTCTAATCATATTAAAACTTTAATTTTCAAGTAATGGATTGCCTTATATGAGTCTTTTTCAAAGAACATTTTTTATCTTGTTTACGAGTAAGTCACTCCATGCTTTACGCTTCTAGAAAAAATTCTAATCATATTAAAAAATTTATTTTTCATGTACAATGGATTGCCTTATATGAGTCTAAAATGACTCCATTCTTTATGTCTGTAGAGAAATTTCCGCTCCTATTAAATTTTTTTATTTAATTTTCCATGTAATGAAATACCTTATGAGTCTTTTTCAAAGAACATTTTTATTTTCAACTATTGGGAAAGTATAAAGGTCTTTATTATGTTAAAGTTTATTTTTAAAATATATATTATCCTCATTTATTTGTCTTTTTAGTCTAACTTATAAATTCTTTCAATTTCTTTTGTGATAGATGTGGAGTAATTGTAGATACCGTAGTGCAGAGCATTGTGTGGTGTATGGAGGGTTGAAACAAAAGGAGGATCGATTGTCCATAGCCTTCTTTTTTATCTTTGAAGGGAAGGCAGAAATTAAGGCTCCTAAAGAGCTTATAGATGAAGAACATCCACAAAAGTATAATTTGGTGACATTTGGTGATATCCTTGCACGAAATTTTCAATTAGGCCCAACAGTGGGTGGACCTAATTACTTCTTGATATAAGATTTCCATATGTTTTAGGTCTTATATGTTGTAAGGTATTTATGGATTGGAGTGTCAATAATTTTCAAATGTTTGTGTACTACCATAAGTAGACACAAATGTGTTTTTTTAATCCCTCAATAGTGATTATGTTAAAATACATAATGGAACATTAAAGGGATTTCTCTTAGTGGTAAAAGCATTGTGTTATCCTTAAGTGTTATGGATATATAATAGATTTTTTTGTGCATCTTTGCTTTCTCATCTTCTATGTTTCTTAGCTATCACAGATCTTGAAAAGCTGTCAAAATAACATTACAGTTGTGTTAAGGCTAGATTATGGTACACGTGGCATTTTCCAAGTGAACTAGATTACTACCAAATGCATTCTTTACACTTGCACTTAGTATGGTTTAAGAAATATATAAATACGTGAAATATTGGTTACTAGATCACTAAAGCTCCATGGTTTCAAAATAAAACTGTGGAAGAAAATGAGAGTTTGTTTACACCAATTTGATTTGAGCTAATTGAAGATCTCAGAGAGAAATCTAACAATATCTTCTCCCATGATTTTTTTTTACCAAAAAGGTTTATACAACCTGTGTGTAGTAGATAATGCAGAGGCTAATTGTGTTGCACAATTTGGGATGAGGATCGATACCAATTTGATCAATTGAAAACATAAGTATGCACTTATATATAGGCAGGGACAAGCACAAAATGGGTCTGTTGAGAAGGTTTTTCAGTAACTTTTTCCAGCATTCTCTGTTTTTATGCCAAAATGGATGCATTGGAATAGGATATGGACATCCAATAAAACATGAAAGAAGGGTTTTTGTTAGCTATTATAGTTGGAAACACTCGAGTAGACATGTATGCAAAATGTGGATGCGTGGACAAGACAATGATAGTTGGAAATGCTCGAGTAGACACGTATGAAAAATATCGATGCATGGACAAGCAACTGAACTGAACTGTTTGGCAGAACGAATTAAAGAAATTAGGTTTCATGGGATACCATGGAATCCTACCACTTATTTAACTAGTATTGCCTCAACAAAATGCTCTAATTTTTCATTACTGATATCAAACCTACAAAACAAACAAAAAAATAAAACTCTGGATCTCATAATACACCTAATGTTTTCCTCCTGACATAGCATGTTAATTTTAATATATTGTATATTTCACTAATGTAATCTAAAATTCAGAATTCAAATTTTGTATACAGAAGACATGGATAGCCTAATATACATAATATAACCTGTAATCTATAACAAGATTGTGGCTTGAATTTCTTGCGGAAAGAAAACATTTTTTTGCAGCTTTGATAATCTACTAGTCTATTGCAGGTCTTCCACACCCAAATAACTCTCTATATGCACCCAATTCTCCTCAAATGTCCAATTCCTATTTAGATTGTATGATGGTAAATGGGTATATGCACGAAGATGGGGTACCAAAAAGGTGACAAATCCATTTTTGGTCCCCAAAAGCACATAGTGCGTGCATGCTATAGTGCGCATGTGCTATAGAACACACACTCTATGGCTTGGATTGCCCAAGCCTTAGGCTTGGACAATTCAAACCATAGTGCGTGCATACTATAGAGCGCACACACTATTAGGTTTTTAAATAAAGTTTGTGTGGCTCATTTTCTCCTTCAAACCTGCGGCTCAACAAAGAGACCAGGAATAAAGCACGTACACAATACATTTTAGTTATTTGCTTCATCAAATCGAAGCAAATAATGGCTACAAAATGTCATCAAGATCGAACCAAAAGAAGAGGTAAGTGATTCTACAACCTATTTCTCTTATTTACATATTGAAATTTAAGTTTAATTTTTAGTTTTAAATCAAATTTAATTGTCAAAGTTTCTTTTCTTAAATTTTATGTATAATTAGACTTTTAAAATAGATTTTGTTTTAATTGCCAGGAAGGAATGATCTCCCCAAAGAAAAACCTCAACTAAACCCTCCATCTTCTCCTTATGAAGAAATGAATGTTGAAAATAACCAAGAAAATAAACCCCAACCACGTCCACCAATCGAGAAACCTCTTCTTGAGACACATGAAAATTGGATTAACCAAATAGAAAGAGTGAAAACAAAAATAGTGTTGTCCTCAATTTTGCATTCCCCAAAATTAGGGCAACCCTACGCAATTCTCAAATGATTGCTAGGAGTTTTTCTCTAAGGGTGTCAAGGTTTTGCAAGAAGCTATATTTGGCAGGATCAGTCATCCCTTGGTCCTTTTCCATTTTACTTCTTATAAA
>MU223196.1:981303-1035930 GCA_018584345.1 Thuja plicata
CAAAGCTCCGTCATGACATCTCAGCTTACATCCTATGTAGAAGAGATTCGTGACACGGAGATTGGGCATTTGAACATGGAGGAGTTTCTAGAAAGGGTGAAAACATCCACCAAGCATGACATGATCAACATTCGTGAAAGCTATATTCATCATGTTGCTACTTTTCCAACAACCGCAATAGAACCTAAATTTTTGATGGCGTGTGCAAGGAATTTTGATCCCACTTCTAGGACGATCAAAGACCAAGACGGGAAGGTGGTGATTAGTCTCGATCCTAATACTATAGATCGAGTGTTCAAAGTACCGGCCGCCCATGTTGTCATGGATCTAACAAAGGAGAAGTTTATTGAAAAATGGGAGAATGGTAAGATGGCTTACCTAAAGTTCATGAATGATAACTGGTTGATTACTAAAAGACCAAATGTGGTCTGATGGCCGAAAGGCATGCATAGATCTGAGTTCAAGGAGGAAATCCATGATCTTATCACCTTGTTGAGTCGTGTAGGGGGTTTGAAAGAATCTAATCTTTTTGAACCTTGGATGTACAAGTACTCCTTAATCCTCAAGTCAAGGCAGCGATTATTTTGGGGAGAATTGATCAGCAATTCCATTTGTGGGCAGCTAGTGCAAGTGCCTAATACATGCACTTTCTATATGAATTCTTATCTCATCTACATTGCTGCTGCTCTGGGATCTTTCTCAGGGTTATCTACTAAAGGAGATCGGATGCAGTTGCCTGTGTGGGAGTATTATGATTAGCTACCTTTGAAGTCAAGCCGCATTCACTTCAAAAGAGTGCAAGATGCATTCTTTGGACACTATCGGTGCCTGTTTGACAAGGAGCTTCCAAACAAAAGGGTTTGAGATGAGGCATGGAGCAAGGTCACTGAGTATGGATGCATCTTCCTACAATTTCCAAACTTCACCTATCTCAGGGTGGGGTATTTCTGGGAAGAGCCATATACCTTGCCTAGGTATCCCACGGATAAGCTTATTCCCATGGACTTGGCTCACCAGCTTATGTCTATGCAAACACATCAGTCTTCTCTGCATAGACTAGGCGTAGGTATCTCTTCACACAATCCTTTGAGGATCAGAGGATATTCACTCAACACTATGCCTAAGATGAATTCCATGGAGTTTGAGCTTCAGGAGGTTAACTTGAAAAGGTTTATGGCACGAAGTTCATTTGATTGGAGAGGGATGAATGATAAGATCCAGAGGCAGTTTACTCACATTCATCGCCTTGAGGATATATGGATTGATCTCTATACATAATCAGATATTGCCAAGATGGACTATTGCCGCCTTACAATCAGGCAGATAATTGATTTTCGCCTTGCTCAGATCTCTAAAGAAGTTGGGGATGATGATGATATTTTGGATCCAAAATATTGAAAGTATCGTCTAAAGAACTTACCCATTGTAACTCCATGTTGGTTTGTGAAGGAAAGCGTGTCCATCTAGGATAGGTTTCAAAGAATCTTGGCTAACACCAACATCTGGCTAAAGAAAAGAGGCTTAAAGAGCATCAAGATTAAGCCTGGCCGAGACTTCGACCTTGCTGGTCCATTAGGTGCGAAATCAAAAATCAGAGGTAAAGGCAAAGGTGAATCATCTTCGTCAGATTTTCCAGTGGTCTAGAAGTTGGCTATCAAAGGAGGTAAGCTTGTACCTAAATATTCTACTCCACATGAAACAAAAAGTCCTGAGATGATCAACCTTTCAGATAGTGAGGAAGATTTGCAAGTGTCAGTTACTCCTAAGGTGTTGCAATCATAGGAAGCAGTTGAGATGCAAGGTGTGCACGAGTCTGCTCCAAAGATAGACGAGCCTTCCACCTCTCCTCTTGACATATATGTAGATTCATTCATGACACATCTACCTCTTACACATGCTACAACCATTGTGCCAGCCATGCCTATTTCTTCTGTCGCACCAGCACAGAAAGAGGACTTGTCTCAGGTTTTTGATGAGCTTCATGGAGATTTGTCTCAACTTGATACACTCATGGCTAATGATAATCTGGCATCACAGATTGAGTTTTTCATTGAGGGAAAGGTACAAGGAGAATCAGTTTTGGCAGTGACACCAGTAGAGGCAATCGCATGTGTACCTTCTTCTTCTCAAAAAGAATTGGTGATTGATATGGTTCCAACTGATAGTGCTATCTCATCTTTTGTTCTACCTCCTTGGTTGGGTGTCATTACCCAAAAAGGAAAAATCTTGAAGTACCATTAGAAGAGGAAGAACTTTTTCCTAAAAGTAAACCTCAAGCTTTGAAAATCAAGAAGGCAAAGATGGTTTCCAAAACTATGGCTGATGATCAGAATATCAAGTATGCTGAGGTTGTTGAGCCTTTTTCAGACAAGTCCTTTGATCAATGTAAGGGCATGGATTACAAGATTACCAGGGTAGAACTTGGTAAAAAATCATTCGTAAGTTTTTAGATGGATGTTCATGATGCACTCAAACACTTCACCCAGAGATCTGATAAACTTTGGCAAAAGAAACATATGCTAAAGGAGGAAAACATTCGTCTGCGTGAAGCACTTGATAAGAATTCTTCTCTTCAAAATGTACAAGTGTTTTCAGAGGATAATCAGCAACATATTGATTGTTTGGAGAGGAAAACCAAGGTAATGAATGAGTGGGGTAGTCAGCTTGAGGTTCAGGGTGTGATGGTCATCAAGGATGCACATCGCATTTTCAGAAACATCAAGAAGACAACTGATCGTCTGCAAGAAGTTGTTGGATCTTTGGAGCAGCAACTAAAAACTTTGAGTGAAGACTTAGAGGTATGGGTAAGAATGGAAAAAATTGATCTTAATGTGTTGTGCACCTATGAAATAATCTCTTCAAAAGAGATGTATTTCAAATTTTTGGATCAATTGATGAACAAAGAGCAAGTCTTAACAAAATTGATAGCAGATGTTCATGGGGATGTCCAAGTATGTGTTGAGCATAAGGGGAGCATTCTAAGAGCTTTTGACAGCTTGACATACAAGTTGGTGACAGATGATGAAGAGTTGATTGGTGAGGAGCAAGCCTTAGCAAGATTTGCTTGGATGATACATCAGGACATGGATGATAGCACTTTTAGTTGTAGTGCTATGGATAAGCTGGTAGGATTCAGAGTTGCTCTGAATCAATTACATAAAGATTTGGGTGGATACAATGGTGCAATCTCCAAAGCAGTGAGTGTTGCACGTAAAACCATGAACATAGCTCAACACATGGGAGCACCTGACCCAAACATTGTTCATAATTCTCTTACCCAATTTGAGACTTGTATTAATTTTCTCTAGTGTTGTTGCAACACTTAAGTTTTAGAAGTGTAGAATCTTTGACAGATTGCACAAAAATATGTAAAACATTCTCATGTAATCATGTTCAAGGTACATTAGGTCCTGAAGCATTGAACAAGTTAAAGGTTAGCTAGTTATAGATAGACTTTGAATAGTTCAAAGTTTGTTAGTTAGTTAGAGATAAGGATTGAATAAATCAAAGTGGTTAAGGGTTTCCCCTTTCTTCTCCACTTTTCTCTCTCCTCTTTTCCTATATAAAGGAGAGAGCTCATTGTAATTCTTCATCTTTTGTTTGTGAAAATAAACTATAGGCAAAACTCTTGAGTTCTGAAAACTTTGTGTTTCATTGTAAGAGAGTTAAGCGTTTGAATAAAGGAAGAAAGATTGACAAACTTTGTGTTGTCATTTTGAAAATCAATAAATGTATTCTTATGTTACACTTGTTGATCCTTGTTCAAATCAAAATAGTTTCTTTGTTTAAATCATTGGAGCATCTTTAATTCAAGTTTTCTGAAGACTTTGTGCTTTAGGGAATTAGATTACTATAGAAATTAGTGGCTGATACACTCCAAGGACTGAAGACTTTGAGCTTCAGTATTGGAAAATAGATTAGATTACTTATTCAAGGTGAGGATAGGAGACTTTGAGCTCATTGTATCACCTCATATTTAGATAAATCAACTGCTGCCTCGTTTGATTATTCTTACATCAATCATCGAGTCACCGGTATTACTGTTGCAAGGTGAACTATATGTGTTACAGTTCAGTTCTACTTGAAGCCACTTGTGGTAAGAAGGGAGCCTCCCCTATTGCTGAGAGGAGAGAGAAATCTCACATACTACTACCTAAAATACACGCTTTGCAAGTTGTAGTCTTAGTAACTTGCAAAATATTTAGCCAACAAATAGAATATTTAATTAGGAGGTTAAAAGATTCTATTGATACAAATCTTGGATGGGCAATACTTTCAAAATCATTAGAATTAATCTTGACCCATGTAGGTTCAGTTAGTGGGCAACTTAATTTTTGGCACGATGAAAGAGAAGAACAAAAACAATATTATACAAATAAATTATCATATGAGGGCATAAAAAAGAAACAAATCACAAAAGATGACATTTACAAACTCTTTAAAAAGCTAGGGGAAATTGAAATTCTTAAAACTACAACAAAGAGGTTCCCAATTCACTAGTGCTTGAATGAAGATATAAAAACAAACTTTTGGGATAAATGGTGGATGGTCTTTGATTCCACTCCCTGTAACAATCATGAGGTTCCTATCTATTTCCTGAGGAAACTCTATTGTGAGTTTGACCTGAAAGAGGTACCAAATTATTTTGACTTTGTAGAGTCTCAGGGTAGAGGTGGGGGATCATCATTTGATAGGCCTATGGCACATCGTGACCCTAATGCACCTAGGTTTCCTAGTGGCAAGCCACATGTGGATCATGTTAGTATTCCTTCCAATGTGAAGGAACATGTAGAGGTGGACACACTAGGCATGATTAGTGATCTAACACAAAATCTCATTCAGTGTGCCACTCCTCTAGTCGAGGGCATGGTCAGTCTACGAGGGGTCATTTTTTTTGTTATTGTGGATCCTTGTGCACATTTGGTACTATTGACAGAGAGGAAGAGGATGATGCACTGATGGCTGATGATTTTATCAATGCAACATTTGGCATTGATACACAAGTAAATATTTGCAAGTTCATTAAATTTATTTGATCATATTTCATTTTTAAATGAATGAATAATTAAATTAGTATCTATTGATTATGATGAAAATTCAAGGAAAGAGTGTTAGTGATGCAGGAGCATCCTAGGTGTAAGAGAAATCTTGCATCACCCAAAAATATCTAGTTTCTTTGCAATAAGGGCTATTTTGTGTAGAGTTACTATTTCTGAAAAGTTTCTATTTTTAGTAAGTTTTCTGTTTGAGCTCAGAATGTTCTATTTTCTTCCCTAGAGATTCACTTTGATTATATCAGGCTTCCAGTAAAGTTTCATTGCCAGATCAAGTCTAGGTTTGTAGATATTGGATATTTTCGGTAGTGGCAGTAGGGTACAAAAACTTTGAACTCAATTTTGAAGGATTTAGAGGCTCCAAATGGGGTAGAAAATTTGGCTAACTAGGCAAGCCCGCATCAAGCATTGTAGAGCACTTCGTGGCTTTTCTGAAATGGGGTTACGACGGCCCATCGGGTCAACGGTTGATGAGTTAAGGTCTCCAGAAGTTGCGCTACTTGAGCTTGAAAATGTTAAAGTTTCTTCAAAATTTCTTTTTGGGTTTCAAAGTTTTTTGGGCCTACTCTTATGTAATAAAAATAAATAATAATATCTTAGGGATGGTCAGCCTCAAAATTTAGGGTTTAATTTTTTAGAGTCTTCTTGGGCGGTTAAAATTGCCTATATATTGAAAGTCCGTAGGGTTGTCTAGGGTAGTTCTGGGTTATGCAACTAGTTGCTCTGGTTTGCATATTATTTTAATAAAATTCCCATGTGGCCGTGCATGTTATATTTTAGAATATTGTAATTTCATTTCATGGTGGATAATAGAAATCCCATTTCCTTTCTTTGCAAATCTTATTATTCTCAATTTTGTTGTGTGTTTGTGTTAATAAGGGGAGCACCCTACATCATATGGTATCAGAGAAGGAGTTCCTGAGTGTGTAGACAGATCGCTGACTGTGAGGCAGTTTGCACTAGGACTTTGGTTGTGGGTTTGTGAGATAAAGAGTTGAAAATGCCTCCACAAAGGAACCGTGGCAAGAGAGTTGCAGGTGTGACAAAAGGGGGTTTTAGAGTCCTCCAGAGACAAGTGCAAGAATTGCAAGAGGAACTGCGTAGAGGAATGAATATTGCAGTAATAGATGAAAGTGATGAGGAATCTGAAGAAGAAGGACAAGGTGACCAAGAAGCACCAGAAGCACCTAGAGATCCTGAACATGATATGCTTTTGAGAGCTATTTATAATATTGGAAAGAGACCCAAGATTGAAGTTCCCACGTTTTCAGGAAATATTAACCCAGAGGAGATGATCGAGTGGATCAATGATCTAGAAGAATATTTTGAGTATGAAGATGTCAAAGACCTAGATCGGGTTAAATTTGCGAAGGCCAAACTAAAGGGCCATGCACCGCTGCTCTGATACCAATTTTTAGAATAACTAAGAGGGGGGTGAATCAGTTAGAATAAGTTTCCTCACAATTTATCCTAATGTCCCAAATTACTCCATATGTATACCAAAACAAATTCAATCATATAATTCAACTCGGTGAAAATGTATTCTGTAAACTTAAACTTTCATCAATAGTGTTTACCGAGTATTAGTAAATTAATAGTGTGATTATAGAGCTAGGTCAATAAAATAAAGTGTAAAGTAAAATAACAATATACAAGATTCATGCACATTGACACATATTTTTAACGTGGAAACCCTACTAAGGGAAAAACCACCTGGGACCGATAACCCAAAATATTTTCACTCTTCTGAAGTGAGCTCGGTTATGTTTGCAGAATATGCTCATTTTTGTCTTTAACCAATTTGATCAATCATGCATAAAATCCACATGTATGCATCAGGTGTAAGATATATTTAAAAATGAATCTCTTGTCTCTTATATAGACATCATGTATCATTTAATTTTTATCCTTCAAATCTTTCCACTTAATCTCCATCGTTAATTTTCCCGCTTGATCCTTCCTTGGCAGTTGTGTTAAAAACACATTTCAATCTCTGTCATATGATCTTCCTTGAAGTTTCATAATTGTTTGATCAAATAACAAACTTTATATTTTACCTTGAAATCATCAATTTACAGCTCAACATCCAAGTTGACCTCAATTTGATTTAATTTCTTGATCAATAATTGTGTCATCAATCCCTTGCTCGGTTATCACTATTCTCGGTATACACTATGTTTTACTTGGTTATTATTGTCTCTCGCTCTATACATAACTCTTCATTTACCGACCACCTAAACATTGTTCCAAATCTTCAATTCATAACAAATGTTTTCCACCATAATAATACTCAAATAAGTTGACATCAATGATAATACATTAAATGATAATGTTTATCATCACTTCTGCAACTCGGTTGAATATCAACAAATGACTTCAAACATATAATCAGTTGTAGTTCATCAGTTACCTGCGGTATTGTCATCTTCAATATAAAAACCAAAATATTAACAACAAAATTGAAAGCCAAAAAGTGATCCATTCTATTAAAAATTGGAGTTTATACAAAGCTGATGGATCCCAAGGGTTACTAGATCCTCTTGGAAAGAAAAATGAAGAGTCCACATAATGTTTATTAAAAATAAACTATTAAAAACTTCAAAAAATATTAAAAAACTATATATAAAATTAGGCCCACTTGGAGAAGGCATAAATTTCTAGTCCTAGCTCTGAATTGCAAACCGTTTACTCCATTGGAAAGATCTTCAATAAATCTCTAACCAAATTTCAAAGGTCACACCAACTTGATCCCCTCTCGAGGAAGATAGGCCCCAAAATGCTCTGAAGACCTTAAAAAATGTAGTTTATTGCAACATAGAAAATACTGATAAATTGGATTTCAGTATTTTCCCAATTCCATCTTGATCATTCCTCCCCCCTTGAGAGGCAATGAGCCCCATTGTATTAATCTGCCACAACATATGAGGAAATTATTCTTCAATTTGTTCCTTAGTTAACCACTTTCCTTGACGATTATGCTAACCAACTCAAACCACCCGATAAAGATGAATGTTCTGATTTCTCAAAGTATTTAAAATAACTTTAGTAACCTGGTCACACCGGACTGGAGCAGTGGTAGATGGATTTAATTCTAATAAATTAACCCAAAAACTTATTACCACAATTATAAGCCTCTAGTTATCTTCATTCCTACAAGATGAATGCCTTGAAATAATCTCAATAAATAACTACTGTTAGAGTTCACTGTTAAACCTTATTCTTACTATTTACCGATTAGCAGTCTTTCAATTACCAAAATGTAGTAAATAACAGTGTATATTGATCAATCTAGATTAGTTATGTGTAATGCAAAACACTAAAGTAATGAGTCATAAACACATTGACACATGGATTTTTAACGTGGAAACCCTGTTAAGGGAAAAACCACTTGGGATCGGTAACCCAAAATTTTCACTCTTCTGAAGTGAGCTCGGTGAAGAGCCCTTGTTAAAGGTTACAAACACACTGTTAGGTGTGACCTTTTTAGAGGATTTAAATAGAATATTTTTTCACTTGATATTTGGCATCTTTATGCTACCTTTTATGACCAAACCTAGTGTAGTTTGTCAATTGGTATCTGGGATCTCATGCTATCTTCATGACCAAAAATTTTGATACTCCTTGGGATGTATCTCAATATAGAAAGGATTGTTAAGTCCTGCTTGGTTAAGAGACTTTATGATCCAATGGTTAAATTTAAATAGTAAATGATCTATTCACATATACAACTATACTTTTCATATTTTCAGATCTATTGTAAGCTCATAATACCTTTCTAATCAATGTATCTTTTCAATACCTTTTCTCCACTTCTTTCTGCTTGGTGATCCTGTGCTTCTCTGTTGCTTGGTGTCTGCATAATTAGCTCTATTCTTTAGCTTGATTGAAGACTTCTTTCTTCATCGATTTCTCTTCAACATCTTCTTTCTCTATTCACCCCTTATTCATAATGAATTATCTTTTCACTTTATAGACATGATTTCACCATTTCTCAGTTCTTGAATTTCTTGTTCTTGGCGTGATCCACAATTCTAGCCAATATTTCTTTAAAGCTTTACTTCAGTTTTATCCCGTAGATTTCTCATTGACAACTGGAATAAAACAACTTTAAATGTTTCTCTTATCTCTGGCTTTAACTTGTCAATGAAAAAAATATTAACAACCAGTTAACTCCTTATTTAGCTCTTGCCAGCTAATTCTTTTGTCATTTCTGAACTTCAGTTCCTTTCAGTGTTTAACTCCTTGTTAGTTTCAGTCAACACTTCAGTTCTCCTCGGTCATCTCCGTCAGGGTTGTCAGACCGTCGGGTTTATCTATCCATCGGGCATCACTATGAGGTTCTTCTCGTTGGTAATGCTTGTGATTCTTCTTGTTAGTAATGCTTGTTGGGTTTCTTTCTCGGGCATCACTGTGACTTTCTTCTCGGGTTTCTCTATCCATCAGGGTACACTGCTCATCAATGTTTGTTGTCACAAAGTGAATACTAATCTATTATGCATTACTGAAAGCATAACCTTTATCTTTCTGGTTTTCTGAAATCTTTGACACTTTATATATAACCAATTAGATTATATCAAGTTGACATCAATGACAATACATTAACTGATTTAATGTCTTGCATTAAATGTTGGTGATCAGATTATAAATGGTCAAAGCTCAAGAGGTATCTTGGAACTCAAAGATCTCCCTCATGACACACCCATCAATGCACACAGTGAACACTTTGCAGAGGGTATGAAGGAGATCCACGATTCAGTTAAGTTGGCATTGGAGAAGAGTACATAAAAGTACAAGAAGGAAAAGGATAAATATAGAAAGGATGTACAATTGTAGGTTGGAGACTTGGTGTGGGTGTACTTGAGGAAGGAGAGGTTTCCAAAAGGCAAGCATACCAAACTACCGATGAAGAAAGTAGGGCCTTGTAGGGTGTTGAAGAAACATGGGTTGAATGCCTATGGGATTTAGTTGCCCCCACACCTTGGTATATCCCTCATATTTAACATTTTTGATATAACCCCATACAAAGGGTATGTGAATGTAGGTACAAAAATATAGGTTGAAGAACTCCATGAACGTGTTGCAGGAATACCCCATCGTGAACCTAAAAGTATTGAAAGGATCTTGGACACAAAGATCATCAAACAAACAAGGAAGAATGTCTACAAGAAGTACCTAGTAAAATGTGAAGGAAGTCTTAAAGAGGAAGATGGTTGGATGGATGAAAAGGACATGGAAAAAAATGGCACAAGTTTGCAGGAACTTATCTCAAGAGGACTTGAGACCAGTGCACCTCAGGAGTATGGTGCAGGAGCATCTACAAATGAACCAATTCAGGGCATGGTTCAGAATGGTGGATGAAGGTTTATATGGTTTGGTGGATCAAGGATCCCTAAATATAATAAGAGTCATACATGTAATAAGAAGTCCTATTTGTGAGACCAGGAGACACAAGGTGCAACTATAAACCTTGGGGTCTAAGTTGTCAATTTGCAAAAATGTAACTTTTTGAAAAGTTGTTGTGACTTTTTGAAAAATGGTTACAATTTGAATCCCAACGTTCAAAACTGCTTGGATCAATTGGAACTAATTAGGAATTATATAAATTTTTTGGAAAACCTCACTCCAATGTTGGAGAGAAACTATTGTATGTAAGCATTTCTCAAATCAATAAAACAAACCCTATTTTTATGTTATTTTCACATTTTTTGCATTGTATGGCTATGTACAGATTCACATGTGTAATACCCACCCCTTTGCTACCATTTTAGTTTAGGATGAAAAAATCCTTTAGACCACTTTTCATGTGCATGTTAGATCTTTAGTTGCAATTCAATTGGTTTTAATGTTATTACAATACCTATGGATGATGCAGAAGATTGATACTATGAGTATTTGATTTATATCATGATGTTAGATAGATGATGATGACTATTTTCATATGTTAGGATGATGTTACTCACCCCATACTTGCATGTGTATGGTTGACATATATCTTTTACATTACTGTGTGGCGTGTTTATCTTACATTTCTATATGATGTGTCTGATATGCTAGAGGACGTAGATGTAGTTACTTGCAGTGTGCAAACATTTGACCGATCCCTATCATTGTCTATTATATATACATTGTGTACATGATCAACTTTGTGATGTAGGTTTGCAGGTACCGGGTATCAAATTACATGAATTGTCAGGATGAGCGTGCATTATCACAATATCTCGATGGTAAGAGAGGGGAGATAACAGATAGGTCCAAATCCCAACTTAAGCCATTATTGTCCTGAAACATTGGACAAGTATCTTATTTCCTACCTTCCGAATTCGTCAAGGTGATGTCATTCGTGAACCTTTCCTTTTGTGCTTGTTTGTGGTATTTTTGGTTTCAGTAAGTTTTGTTGTCATATTGTCTTGTCATGCGATTGATGTGATTTCTGTATTAGTTGGTTGAGTGATTTATTGAATTAATTATGTAATTAGATAATTAAATCTTATTAAATTTGGAGATATTAAATATGATGTTATTTAATTAATGAAAATTAATTAAATACATGTGTTAATTAAAAATACTTAACTAAAAAGTCTAATTTTGGCAATAGAAGATTTAATTAATTATTAAATCTAAAATTGAGATTTAAAAGCATAATTAACGAATTGATGTTTTATTATCAATTTGCGTGTTATTAATATGCTATAAATATTATTCTTACTTAAAAATAATAATATGCAATGTAATTGCATTTAAATAATAATAATAATAAATTGATTTTTAATTCTAATTGAAAATTAAATTTTGTGGAGAATTAACTATTTAATTTTTTTTTAAAAGAAAGAAACAAAATAAAATAAAATAAAATAAAATAAATGGAGAAGAAAAGAAAGAAAGGATATATATATATATATATATCATTTGAGGAAAGAAAATAAATAAATAAACAATATTTATTTATTTAATATTAGAAGAAGAAAGAGAAAGGTAATTGTGTATTTCTTTCTTTTAAAAATAAATAAATTAGTAAGTTTATTTTATTTAAAAAATAAGAAGAAAAACAAAGAAAACAATTCTTTTATTTTTTTTCAGGATTAAGTTTTTCAGGAAGTTGTCCTAGAAACCCTAGTTGAATAGTTTTTATTTTATTAGAGTTTTGTTAGCCATTTTGAAAAGGAGGAGACATTTTTTTTAGAACAAAAGTTTTAGGAGACATGTTACAAGTTCTCTAGGAAGAATTTCAAGTTAAAGAATATATTTTTAAAGCTTGGGAGTGAAGACTGCTTTTTTGGTTCTTCTTCTTCTTCTTAGCAAGTCTACTTGGCATTTTCAAAGTAGAAGTTTCTGAATCTTTTTGCAGTTTCTGTTTGAAAGATTGTATTCTTCGTGCTTGCTTAATTGTGATTTGTTTTTGAGTTAATGTTCTTTTGATTTCTAATTTTTTATTATATATGATTAGGGTGTTCTTGTGAGTTATGTTTATGGCATGTCTGGTATTCTGTGAGAATTTGTATGGAAACCCTAGGAGAGAATGATTTAAAAATGATACATTTGTGTTGTATATCCATTAAGATTTTACCAAATTATATAAATTTATTTGCATAAGTTTAAAATGTATGGATTAATCCTTTATTATGATCTATGTGTATTATAGATACCTGTATGTAAGGATATAGGCTTGAAAACATACATTTTTGGATTAGGGTTGTGAAGAGTCAGGGTAGGGAATAATTTTCATTTTAGATGTCAAATTAAAAATACAAAGAAACTTTAAGATACTCATTTGGGTTTTATTTAACATATATCAAAATTAAATAGGGTTACTTTGTACAGAAAGGGTCAAATATTGGTTGTTATAGTGAAATTAGGCCTATTTGAGCTTTATTTTTCAATCGAAGCCTGACAAACATTCATCCATAACTTTTTCTAATTACATAATTTGAAAAATCTCTTTGGTGAGATTTTAACTAATACTTTTATGAATGTTTTCCCAAATTTGTATGATGATCCAACGGTTCAAAACAACATTATGGTCTTCTTAACAAACTAGTAACCTTCATTCCCGAACAGGGCTATTACAGAGATTTACTTTTTACACCATTTAAATGATCTTATCTTTAGGGCTGGAAAGAATGAAAAATATGTGAAATTAAATTATCTTTCCATCTATATAAGTTTCAGATCCTTATAATTTTGTATGAGATTATACCATTCAAAATACTGACTAATATGCATAGAGGAAATACACAAAAACTCACTGTTATAAAGTTAAAATTGTTAATAAGTCTTATTAAGTAAAATTAATCAATTTTAAATTATTAAATAATTAATATGAATGATCTAATCAAGTTATAATTTAATTTTAAAGATCATAGAGATTCATTAAAACACCATATATGTTCCATGTACGTACTTTATGTTATTAACTAAGTCATTTATGACTTAAGAGTATTTTAATAAATATAATGATGTTATATAAATGGAGTTAAATAATATGTCAAATGTATGCATTAATTCTTTCATGTGATATTGGTGTTGTTAAGTGTTAGTGTGGGTAGGTTGTTACCCTAGGTGGCTTTTATCTTCAGACTTGTACTATCTTATGACTTTATATTTTTTTTTCTCTTTGGGTTTCATATTGTGAAAAGTTCATAGCCGATTTATATCATGATTGGCTCATTTGTTGTATTGGGTACATATTTTGCTTATGTAGTGTGGTCTCTGAGTCTCCAATCATTATGTTATTTAACAATGAAAAGTTGACAACCACTTTTGTGTTGAGTCCTAATTATCTTGGTCACCTTGTTTCTACTGTTATGGTGGTTCAATATTCTGAATGATTATCTTGTGGATTATGTTACTCCATGTTTGGAGATGGGTTCTTGTGATGTTTTTATGATCATCGACCTTGTCATGTGATACGTGAATTTTAATTGTTCTATTGAGATGTCTAGTATGGGATGGACAGTTTGGATTCTTGTAAAGGATGATATGTTAATAGTTATGCTCGAACATTTTTCTTGGTGATTATCTTAATTTATGATTTATGAGAAGTCCTCATGGTTTTGGTTTTTTCTTTCTTTTGGTTCTTTTGGTTGGAGAATTAGTGTAGGTTATCTACTTGTGTAGTAGGGGGTGGCTTGAAATAAGTGTCAGGGCCCACAAGTGGCAGCCATGATCGCTTACTATAAGTTTTCATAATCAAGTGATAACATAATACATAACTAGGGTTTAAAATAAATTAATAAGATAAGATACCTCACCCATGCTTGAGCACTTTCATAGGCTAAGATGGAGGATGAGATGATGTTTGCTACCTTGCGAGGTGTGTGTCTCGCATAGTTAATGGCTTCACCTGTTTGAGGAGTCATTGATACCGTATATGCTCACTTAAGTGTCGGGGTCTAGAGAGACTACCGAGATGAGACTTAAGGGTTAGACATATATGATGAAACCTTCCTATACATAGTATAGGTTTCCTATGTGTGTCGGTTACCTCTGGATTAGTGAGTATACCTTGCAGCATGATTATTACACCTTGAGTTAGTTAGCTTTCAGGATCCCCTTGCGTAGACGATCTTGGCTTCTTGTTATGTTATCTGAGTGGGTTCTGTTGTTATCTCCTCAACAAGGTGGGAGTGGACCTTTGGTTCCACGTGGTCAGGTCATAGTGATTCTTATTACCATTGAGATTTGACTTTCATGACTTTATGCTAGGATAATCCTTGTTGCAGTTGTGTCTTCTTGGTCTTCATTATTGGAAACTTTCTCTTATCTTTCTTATGTTGTATACTTGTATCATTATATCAGTTATGACATTCTTGGATATTGTATTTATACTTTATATTTGGTTTATCACATACCTTGTGACCTTTGCAGTGGATGTTGGTTCGTTGTGTATACCTTATGGTATCAGTTGTATCTAGGTTTCATTTATGAGATGATGTTATTGTTATTCTTTTGTATTATATGAAGATGTTATATCTTTTAATTACTTTTAGTAGATTATTTAACTTAAGTAATTCTACGTCTTGAAACCCTTGGGATTTGTAATATATAAATGAGTTACATTTATGTGTATGCATTGTCTTATGTTATCCAGCTTCCGCATTGTTATTCTTTATCAATTGTAAACTCTTTAAAAAAATTGTTTTGCAAACTTAGTTACATATTTTAGGTTAATCTCTCTTGGGTTCCCTGGTGGGGCATTACATTGTGTATCAAAGCTTGAGTTTCTACACTGGGAAATCTGGGAATTTTGTATGCCCATTAGATGTCTAGTAGTTAAACTTGAAACAAAAACATAGAAACGTAACTCTTTTATATTTAAGAACCTTTGTATTGCAGCTACATTATGTGTTTATTATCTCTTAGCTTATTTGAGATGTGTGGTTTTCATAGGTGAAACACCTACTGAGGCTCGATTAGTTCTAATTAAGTAAAAATAGGTTTTACATGTTGAAATAATGGAATGGTGTGTACTAAGAGGGGAGGGGTGAATCAGTACCCTTAAATTTTTTATCAATTATCCTTAGTAATATTTTCTTTCATTACTGACCATTGCTCCTTTACTGCCTTATGCATGTAATATCAAAACATAGATGTAATTGCATGTAAACATTATAGAAACTCCGTTACTCATGAAACAAGAATTGGTAACGCAAAAAACCCCTGTTAGAAGGTAAAAAATGCGGTGGGGATGAAACCTACAAAGCTTCACTATCTGTAGAATGGAAGGTGCCGATTAAGGCTACAAGTGTGATCACTTCTGATGATCTTACCCTATTAGGAGTAACATGTAAGACTTTTTAAGTCTACTCGGTTAAGTTATTTCAACAACACCGTTAAGTGTGCACTCGGTTTAGATATTTACAAGAAGACTGTTCAGTCCACCTTCTTAAAGGATTTCTTCTATTTGCTACAATTGTTAGAGAGTAGTCAAAAATACTTATGACCTAATGCTATGCAATCTTGAATTTCTGATTACAAATACTTTAAGTTCACAAAATATATGTATCACCTATAGTGATGGATAATACCTTTGTTCTTCTTAGTAGCCTTGAATCTTGGTTCTTCGTAGCAGAATTATTTCTTTTGTGTCCTTCTACATGAAACTCTCTGTCTGATCCATAGATGTCTTCTACGACTACAATCCTCATGTTCTTGAATGATTATACATCTATATATACAAAAGTTTTGACCTAATTAGGTCTCACACTTTACAATAAAAACTCTATGATCAAAGGTTTACAACTTGACCTTGATCTCCTAGTTTGCGTGTTTACAATCAGTTAGACTGATTAAAACAATTACATATGCTTTACTTGATCCTCAAGAAATGGTTTTTTAGCTAAGCATAAAGCTAATTTAAAACTAAAGTTCTTTAGCTTACATGTAGATTGAGATCTACTTTTCTCAGAAATAAAATTTTCTCTCGGTAGACTGGTGCTTGGTATGCTCTATAATTTGTGCTTGGTGATGTCTCTAAACTGTGCTCTCGATTTATTCTGTAAACCATCTGTCGATGATAGTTCTATCGGTGTTCACTGATTTTGGTGATCACTGTGCTAAGACATTTTCAGTGACCTCTGTGTTTGACTGAATGCTGTCACTCGGTGATCATGTAACCAACAGTCCAAAAATTGTTTCCTTGTATACTAATGACAACTTATGATCCTCTAAGGATTATCAATCTCCCCTTTTGGCATTAGTATAAAAAATTGATATGTGCAAATTGATATGTTCAGTATATACACAAGTGTTTACCTTGTCAATGACTCCCCCTATGTGCATGCCTCAGTACAGTGTATGTACATGTTTTCTCCTTTGTGTGTTTCCCTCTTTGGCATTTGACATGTTTTCCTGACATGTATACATATAATTTCCCCCTTTACATATAGTTTCCCACTTTTTTTGAAAATAATGACAAAGGCGTACTACTTACAACTTGTCAAATATGTGTGCATGGGATTTTGAATGTCTGCCATCTGCTTCTCCCATTTATCCTTGAGGTGTTCGATGGGTCATGTGTGCCAACGTGATTCTGGTGTGCATGTCATATATACTCTCGGTTATTGAAATCTATGGGGTGGAAATTAATGTCTTTGTCAAAGTCATGTGTTTCAACAACAATGTGAGATCTGGTGGTAACATAGCTTAAAGCTCGGTTACCTCATCTCTGATTTTTCTTTCAGCCTTTTGTAACTCAAGTCTCAACCATTTTGATTCTACAATCTTCTCATAATGCAATTGGAATGCATTTTATTTGGTTGTGAGACTTTGTGCACTAGCTTTAAGATCTTCATCTATTTTAGCTATCTTTTCACTATGGTCGGTAGTGAAATGCTCTATTGTGCACAACCTTTGAACTATGTTAACTACTTCTGATATAATTGGTTGCAATGTAATTACTAGCTTAGAAAGTTTTACCTTGTTTTCTACCACTTCTAGGTTGATTTTCTCTATGAGCTTGTAGCACAACACTTCTCTTCTGCACATTCTTCAATTACCTTGTTAGCTTTCACATTCTGTGATGTAATGGCCTTGGTGAGAACTTCTAATTGATCATGTATTGGTGCATTTTGATCAATTTGAGTGTCAGGTACTATCTGCAATAATATTTCCTTTGTATTATTTAGGACTTGTGAATTTTTGTGCTCCTTTTTTGAGCTTGTCATGTATTTCCTTCCTTTTGAAAAGTTCTCCATACTTGGTCAGTGACTCGGGATCCAATATCCTTGGATCATAGTTGGGTATGTCAATGATTTCTTCAAATGTGACCGGTGCTTTACTCTTCTTCTTCTTCGGTATTGTAAAGATAAAAAAATGAATATATTGTTATGTGTGTGTGAAAATGGAAGATTTAATGTGTGTTTTAGGAATAGTGGGGAAGGATCAAAGAAAGGATCAATGCATAAATGAATCAACCTATTAAGGACAGGAATAAAGAGAAAAACCCTAACTTCCATTTTATAGAAGAGAGTGTGTGATAGATTTAGGAAGATTAAAACTTTAATTGAAATGAATTGAAGACAAATACTAACCTCAAAATGCTATAGATTTGAATAATGTTGTTTTCGGGTGTCTACACTAAGTTTCTAGAAAATATGCAACTAGATCTGGAACAGAAATGCAGAGACAAAGAAAACCTAGAAATCTTTTCCGAATCTGACTCAGTTCCAATTTTGACCCAAAAATGAATGTCACCTTTGACGCAAAATTTCTGATTCTGACCCAAAATCTTCGATTCTCACCCATAAAAGAATGTCAATTCTGACCCAAAATTTCTGATTCTGACCTGCACAGTTCGACAGAAAATCTATTTCCAGATCCCGATAGTTTGCCGAAAAGGGTATCCAAATCTGCACTCCAATTCATTGTTTTGAACCTGTCCCTGCAAGAAAAATGGTTTGTTTGTTGTGGGGGAGGGGTTTGCCTTAGTCAAACCCAAATTTAGGAATTAAACTTGAAATCAATAATTGAAATAGAGAATGCTAGCAAATAGTAGAAGTAGATCTAACAATGAAGCTATGACAATAGATATGCACTTATACTTTGAATGTAAACAAGTATGTAAAAATGAAAGCTTGGACTCAATATTAGAAACCATAAACCTCCATGATTGTATTCTTGGAATCCACCTTGAAGGAAGAATGAATGAATCTTTAGGATGCACAAAGGATCTTGAAGGAAGATCACACCACCAGGATGGATAGATCTAGGGTTTGAATGATGAATCTTAAATGCTTGAACCAAATCCCTTCAAAGGCTTGAATGTTTGAATCCTTGATCTTCAATGGAGAACTTTAATTCTTGAGAGGAAGACTTGAAAATGTTGATTGAACCTTGAAAGCTTGAGAACATATAGATAACTTTCATGCTTAGATTTTACTTATTGAGTCTTTTTCTTTTGTCTTGGAGAAAATTAGAGGAGAAGGCTTCCTTATATATGAATCTAGGGCACAATCTTCTAGAGAGGCCTAAATAGGATAATTAAATTCTTATTAGACCTATATCCCTAGAAGAGGACCTATATTAAATATAATTTAAGAGTCATCTCTTCAGAACCCAAAACAACTGACCCAGAAGCGGGAAACAAACTTTTAATGACCCCCGACAGCCGACAAAATTTCAACTTAAAAAGGGGGACCTGGGAAAAAGTCAAGGTTGACCTTGACCTAGGTCAAGGTCAAGGTTGACCTTGACCCAAGGAGTCAGAACCCCTAGAAAATGTGCCAGGTGGGATAAATAGTGTCCGGAGAGGCCCAATCAGGGTCCTAAACAGGCACAAAAGCAGGAGAGGGTGAAAAAATGAGGGGACAATATGATGATGGTCAAAAAAAACCCCTAAGGAGGGTTAAACATTCTTAACATGGAAGTGCTTCCATTTTAAGATGATACATTAAGCCCCCACTTTAGCAGGAGTATGGAAATTGAACATACTCGCAGTAAGGTTAGAAGAAAGACTCCAGTGGATCACAATGAGGTAGAACATCACTTAGTTAAGGAAATGAGCCCCCAGACCAAGGATTTTAACTCAACACACATGCACAAATATATGCAAGAAAAGAGAAATTAATCATAGAAAGCATGCATGACTACATAAGCAAGGCAAGAGAAACACTATAAATAACATAGCTTCATGATCTAATCCTACTAACATGAAAGTGAAAGAGAGAAAAGAGAAAGTGATTACCTCTCTTAGTAAGATGCCCACATTATCATGAATCACCAAGGAGGGAGAGCACAATAGGCTCACCCATGAACTATGCTTTGTAATTGTAATGTGTCTTCTGACATCTTTTGAAATACCCATAGATCCACATTCTTGTATCACTATGGAATATAAAATGCGTGTCTTTTTAGGATTTAGCCACTTATGTGCATTACCTTCCAAGGAATTAGAATATTTGAATTTCAAAAATGTGTATCTCTTCAAGATTTAGCAAAAATAAAAATAAAAATAAAAATGTGTCTCTTTAGGATTTAGCAACTTATGTGTGTTACCTTCTGAGGATTTAGCATGTTGTAAAATGTAAACTATAGTATAAGGGAGACCCTATATATGCCCCCTCCTTATCATGACTAACTACTAGGCAGGATAAGGAAGAGAAAGAGGATACCTACATCACAAGGTAAGGAGATATCCCATTTAACAACAATATACACTATATCCTTAGAAAAGAGTATGGACCCTTACCTCTAATAGCATAGATAATCATGAAATGGATATGCCACATATGGAAAAAGGATCCTCAAAGAGGAAGAGATATTATTAGTAAGACCCCCACCGTAGAGGATTGATTAGGATAAAATTTCATCTTCCAAAGAAAAGAAAAGAGGGACCAAAGATTCGATCATCAAGCCCCCTGTGATCAAGATGAAGAGGAATCTTGGAATGAAGGAAGCCAACTCTAACCCAAATCAAGAGCAAGAGTTTATAAAGAACATAATTTGAAAAATAAAGAAGAGGTGATGACCTAGGACAATCACCTCTCGTATAAGAGGGTATCCATAGTCAAAACATAAGTCTTTATAAGGAAATAATGTTGTAGAATAAATAAGTTCCACTACACTAAGGAAAGTAGATCCTTAGATAGAGAAAGAAGGAAAACCTTGCCCCCCAGGAATGAAAGCAAGGGATGTACTAATTGTATCAAGTGATGCTTTAGCAAAGAGATATCTTTACAAAACAAATGTCCTAGAAAAGATATCATGAATGATTATGAGCGAATAAAGTATGTAATACAAAATCATAGGGATAGAATATAGAAAGAATAACCGATTAAGCTCAAAAAAAAAAACATGCTAAGAGCATAATGGATCCTAGAAGATTGGAAGGAAATACCTCTTGCCCCCCAGTTAAGAGAAAAGAGGAGAAAAATGATCTAATTTATAGAATAATGAGGGGAATGCCCTATATCAAAATTATGAAGAAATTGTAATACTGCATGGGAATGAGATATAATTCCTAAAGTAGTTCTTTCTCTAACATATAGTTTGAAATGCACACAATCAGAAAGTAAATGTGTATTACTATAATGAAAAGGACATTTTTATTTAGAGAGAGCATTTTTTGGCATAGGTTTAAATATTTCTTTCTTAGAATTCATTAACTGGACATACACTTTCTTAGCCACATCTTGAGTATCAGGGTGATCTAAGGAAGGTGTTGGAAGAAGAACATGAAGAGGAGGGTGATAGTTTAAATCAACCACCTTGATTTGAGAAGGTGGGAAGCCTATACCATGCATATATTGTTTAGGGGATAAATGAATTGGGGTTTTAATGCCATGTTCATTAACACGGAGCCCTAAACCCTTATATCCTTGTTTATCCACCATAGTGTATCCGGTATTGTACATATCTTGCAAAGCTTCTGCAAGAGATGATTGATTATGGTGGTCATGATAAAATGTTGTGTAAGGTGGAATGATAGGTTTAGAAGAGGTTTCTTTGTTCTTCCCTTTAATATCATCATGGATCAGATAAGAAAGGGAAGGTAAATGAAAGAATTCTTGCACATTTGCATCGTGAACCCTAGTTTGAGCCCCATCATAAGTGTGGGAAGAACTAGGGATAGAAGATGGAGAAATAGGAGTAGGAATATTAGGAATTGGATTAGGAAGGATAGGATGAAGATTAGGAGGATTGGGAATGATAGGATTAGGATTAGGAAGATTAGTAAATGGGGTATCATCTACCCAATTCTTCACATAATCCAAAAGAGAAATAAGTCCACTACACAAATCTATAATGAAAGTTTTGAAAGTGGGAAGACTAGTATTAGTTAATCTCATAATAGCATGAGCTAGTGAAACATGAAGAGTAACAAACATGAGGAAATGGATGATACTTTCATAAACATCATAAGTACTATAAAGAGATGCTAAAAGAAGAATAATGAGAAAAATAACCATGCACCAAAGCATCTTAAAGATTCTCATAATGAATTAGATGCAAGAAATGTTTTTATATTTTTATGAGTATATAGATTTTTTTGGTATTTTAAAAAGAAAAATAGTTTAATATGTATGCAAAAGCTAGTCTCTAAGGAAAAGAGGCAAAGTATCTAACACCAAAAAGAAAAAGTTGTCTATCGCGGGTTCACCAAAATGTAAAGATATAAAAAATAAATGTATTGTTATGTGTGTGTGAAAATGGAAGATTTAATGTGTGTTTTAGGAATAGTGGGGAAGGTAAGATGGCCCTCTTAATCCCAAATTTCATAAAGGGAAGATCCAAATTGATTAACCCCAAAGATAGGATCAATGCATAAATGAATCAACCTATTGAGGATAGGAATAAAGAGAAAAACCCTAACTTCCATTTTATAGAAGAGAGTGTGTGATAGATTTAGGAAGATTAAAAATTTAATTGAAATGAATTGAAGACAATTACTAACCTAAAAATGTGATAGATCTAAAGAATGCTATTTTTGGGTGTCTACACTGAGTTTCTAGAAAATCTGCAACCGAATCTAGAACAAAAACTCAGAGACAAAGAAAACCCATAAATCTTTTCTGAATCTAGCCCAGTTCCAATTTTGACCCAAAAATGAATGTCACCTTTGACCCAAAATTTTTGATTCTGACCCAAAACAGAATGTCGATTGTGACCCAGAATTTCTAATTCTGACTTGTACTGTCCGACAAAAAATCTATTTGCAGATCCTGATAGTTTGCCGAAAAGGGTATCAGAATCTGCACTCCAATTCACTATTATGAACTTGTCCCTAAAAGAAAAATGGTTTTTTTTTAGGGGGAGGGGGTTGCCTTAGTCAAACCCCAATTTAGGAATAAACCTTGAAATCAATAATTGAAATAGAGAATGCTAGCAAGTAGTAGAAGTAGATCTAACAATGAAGCTATGTCAATAGATATGCAATTATACTTTGAATGTAAATATGAAAGCTTGGAATCAATATTAGAAACCATAAACCTCTATGATTGTATACTTGGAATCCACCTTGAAGGAAGAATGAATGGATATTTAGGATGCATAAAGGATCTTGAAGGAAGATTACACCACCATGGTGGATAGATCTAGGGTTTGAATGATGAGTCTTGAATGCTTGAACCAAATCCCTTCAAAGGCATGAATTTTTGAATCCTTGATCTTCAATGGAGAAATTGAATGCTTGAGAGGAAGACTTGAAAACCTTGATTGAACCTTGAAAGCTTGAGAACATATAGATAACCTTCGTGCTTAGATTTCACTTATTGAGTCTTTTTTTTTGTCTTAGAGAAAATGAGAGGAGAGGGCTTCCTTATATATGAATCTAGGGTACAATATTATTGTGAGGCCTAAATAGGAGAATTAAATTCCAATGAGACCTATATCCCTAGAAGAGGACCTATATTAGATATAATTTAAGAGTCGTCACTTTGGAACCCAAAATAGTCGACCCAAAAGTGAGAAATGAACTTTTATTGACCCCTGACAACCGACAAACTTTCAACTTGAAAAGGGGGACCTGGGTCAAAATTGAGGTCAACCTTGACCCAGGGAGTCAGAACCCATGGAAAATGTGCCAGGTGGGATAAATAGTGTCCAGAGAGGCCCAATCAGGGTCCTAAACAGACACAAAAGCAGGAGAGGGTGCAGAAATGAGGGGACAATATGATGATGGTCAAAAACACCCCCTAAGGAGGGCTAAACATTCTTAACATGGAAGTGCTTCCATTTTAAGATGATATAGGTATGATGCTGAAAGTAGGGGAATGAAGGACTATAGCAAGTTCCTTCTCTGTTTCTTTTGATTTTGGTGATTGTGTGGGAGGTGTGGTGCCTTTTGTATACTTCTCTGTATTAACCTATTGGTTGGTAGTAGACGTCTCTACATAAACCTTGCCTTTATCTGCAGTCTTGTTTACCTCTTAGGTGTCAGTGGCATCACTTAGTTTATCCTCTCCACTTGTTTCTTTCTTCTCTTCATTTTTATCTTTTTGCTCTCCATGGTCATCACCTTTTTCTTCTAGTATGTTTGCATCAAGCTCAGGTTTCTTTTCCTTCTTTTCAGTAATTATATTGATAACTCATATCAATAAAGGCATGTGACATGGTACATTTTCCTGTGCAACATCCATTGTATCCTTTTCCTTTTCTTTCTCGGTGGCAATATTTACATCTTCATTATTCTTGGGATCATCATCAAAATCAATATTAGTTATATATTTGATGGTGATCTATGGTGTTTCCCCTAATAATTGTACTATCTGAGGTACATCATCCATTGAATTACTTGCCTCTATTGTCAAATCAACTGGATTGACGTCCTCAGTTTCATTGATGAAGATATGCTCTATGATCGGTGTGGTCTCCTTCTCCTCATAGTTAGGTGTCTCAGTTAGAGTTAATATTTGCTTGGTTGGATTGAAGATTTCATTCCAAATATCATTGCTTTCTTTGTCAATGTCTGGTAATATGCCCTCTAGTACTTTGTATGCTCTCAACTTTGCTGAAAATTTCTTTGCATGCTCTTTCATTGTTGAATCAATTTCTTCAACTGTCGACTTGGGTGGCATGGAATTAACTAGGGATCTTTCCCTCATTTGTTTCTGTGTATGCAAGGCATATGTCCATCTTGCTAATATTTTGTCATTAAGCTCTTGTGGAATATTCTTGTTGAATTGTATTGGTACATACTTGTATGCAAGCATTGCCTTAATTATGGCTTCTTCTATCTTATTCTGATCTTCGGGAGACAAGGTTAGCCATTGTCTAATCTTTCAATGTGATATGTTGCATGTGTTGATGATTGACTCTGCAACTTCATCAACTATTTTAGGAACTTTGATATTTTCAGTTTGGAGTCCTCATTCTCTCTCATCCTATTCAGTGTCATCCTTTTCCTCTTTACCTCTTATATATTTCCTTCTTTGTCTTGGTGCTGATTTCTTGGTTTGAGGCTTTCTTTTCTGATAATTCCTCATAGTACCTTTCTTTACTGGTGGTGATTCTTCCTCTTTTGTAGTTTTGCTCCTTGTCCTTGATGCAACTGTTACATTTGTAACCTTTTCTTTCTTGGCTGGTGGTGCATCTGATTAGTAGACTCGGAGTCACTTGATTCTTTACCTTCACCAATGGGTGACTGTCCCTCAGTGACATCTTGTGCCAATTCTTCATCATCTACCAAAAGTTTCTTTAGAAAAGTATTTATGATTTTAATCTTCTTTCGGTCTGTCTTATTCACTACTAAGCTTGTATTGATTCTAGACTTGGCTTCCTCATATGTGCCAAATCTTCTCAATGATTTACCCATTGCTTCATTAAGTAGGGCTTCAATAGCCTCTGTAGCCTGATCAATGTTGATCTCATAGTCTAATGGTGGTAACCATGCTATTCTCGATACAACTGGTTTGATTAGAGTGGTATCGGTGTTCACTATGAAACATATGTCATCTTTATATTCTTCTACCAATTGTGCAGGGATTCTCATTCTCTTCTGCATTCTATCCTTGAAAGTGGTGAAGTATGCATCCATTATAGATGTGAATTTATCCCCTAGTGACTTAATGAATTCACTAATTTGTGTATTTATTGGTCGGGTTGTGTCCCAAGTGACTTACTGACAAAAGGGAAGAAATTATGAAAATAGAAGAAAGTGCACATAAGGAGTGAACCAAACTTACATGAATTAGATCTGGGTGATCTAATTGTCCACATTTTCTCCTCCAATTGCTTCAGTAGTAGCTTAGATAAGTCTAGTTGAAGTCCCTTCTTCACAATATTATAAGAAATGTCAACTTCTCCACATGCTATGTTGTTCATTTGGCTAGCTTGGAATACCTTGTACCCAATCACACATGCACTGAACTTCATTTTTGGGTAGGTGATTGAATTAAATTTCAAACCTCTGTCATCCCATACTACACTAGTTAACCTTTCAATCTCAGGGTGAGAAGGATGCTTTAGGGCTTTAGCCTTGTCGGTTATTGGATAACCTGTTACAACGTGAATCACATCCTTTGTGATCAATTTTGGTTCATACAACCACATTTTTATATCATGTACCCGGCTAAGTACAATGTGTATCCATTCAATCTTGAACTCTCTCATGAATAGTAGGGCATTGGTTATCCCTTTCACCTCAATGTGCTTGTGTTCATCTTTCAGGTTTCCATCTTGGAATAGCTTCTGGTAAGCTTCTTCAATCTCTAGATCTCTGATCTCTACAACCTTGCAGTGGATGTATGCATGGATATATTCAAATAGAAAAACCCTAGGAGGGATACTTGAGAACACTCCCTTTTTGTTAGGTTGTGAAGCAACCTCAGGGAAAACCTTATAGTTAGGCTCCTCATAGGTTTTGTTCTTAATCAGGTTGATCTTCTTGTCCTTTGTGTTCTTGATCTTTGAGACTCGTAAGGTAGTTGCCATTGTTCGTGAAATTAGGGCTTCTTTGCAAATGAATTGTGTGATCGATAAGTCTTGGTACTTATGTGATATTTGTTGTGGATGGTTGAAATCTGTCGAAGTAGCCTTTGAATCCGCTGTGAATCATTTTGAAATCTTGTCACTCTTAGTCGCTTATCTTCGCTCTATTTTTTTCTCATTTTCACTTGGTGAATGAATGAGCTCTTTGTTGCCCTATTTATAGAAAGTAACCTAAGTGGTGCATTAAATGCTTTAGCTACCACTCGGTCGATGAAACAAAGATGCACATGTATCATACCAAAGACTTCATCCTTGGTGATTATACAATGCTTTGGGTAAGTGAAAACTTAATTGTACTTTTCACATGTTCACCGACAGTGCTTAGTATGTAGCGAAGACATGATTATCCCTCACATGTTTACCGATGATGCTCAGTTTATATTGAAAAATTGGTTTTTTTTCATTTATACATCGATGATGCTCTGTGTGTATTGACCGACGAGATTGTATTCACAAAATCATAACAAGTAATACCATAGTGCATCTCCATTCATGCTAATTTGGCATATTATCAATGAATATTGGAACTAATGTAAAATATAACTTTGTAGAGTGCAATTCCATACTTACTTTTTTTTCTTAGGTGGGGGTGGTGAAGTCACCAAATCTTTTCTTGAAGCTTTCCTCCACATTTGATTTCTCATTCTCTTGATATTTTCAATAGTGTTTCTATTTGCAAAAGTGCTTGAATCTGTCACTCGGTCTCTGTAGTCCTTTCTTAAGTGACCAACCTTATGAAATTGTAAGCATGCCATTCCAGAGTTAGTCTAGTTCCTCAATCTTTGTATCCATTTCCTCATGCATTTTATAGCTATGTGTCCATATCTACCACATCCTATGCAATTTACCCATGTGCTGTAATCCTAAGCATATGAGTTACCGACTCTTCTCAGTTTATAAGAATTTACTTGCTCTTTCGGTTTCCATACTTTCTTTTTCTTTTTCCTGCATTCAAGAGATGTGTGGCCATGCAATTTTCAAGTAGAACAATATTTTTCCATGTAGGATTCCTTATTTGTTTTTTTCACCTTAGATATGCATTCATGTGCTTTGTTTCCATGCTTGTTACAGTTATAACAATTACCTATGAATGTAGAAGTAGATTTAGGAATACCTTTAGCTTTGCTCCTGCAAACATTCGATGTGTGGCATGGTTTTCCACAGTGACTGCATGACTGATTCCTTAATCTTGGATTTGTGTAGACATCTCTTTGATCAGCTCAGTTTGATGATTCTCCATGCTTGGTATAACCTAAACCGGTATTTTTGTTGAGTCTTCTTTGTCCATTCATAAAATCATCCATTCTTTTTGTACTCTCTTTAGCTTTCTTGATCATATCATTAAGTTGTTGTTGAATACTTTCTTCATGCTTTAGTTTCTCATTTTCTTCTCTTAGTTCACCAATTGCTTCCAATTTCCCATTCAGTTTTATGTTCACTCAGTTGGCATCATGAATCATGAGAACTATTTGATTGGTGATCTCAATGTGATGTATAGTAAGTCTTTGTATTTTAGTTTCTTTCTCTTGTAGATTCTTAGTGATATTCCTCTTGTCATCAATAGCTAATGTTATTTCTTGTTCAGCTTGCCTAGAATTATTCATGACATCAATCATTATTACCATATGTGTCCCTTGACCGATTTGTAGCACCTTTACTTGTTCAGTCAGATGTTGATTGATTTCATTCAAACTTGTAATGCTTCCTTCAGATGTGTCATATGTATTACCAGATGCAAATCTTGATGAATCAAATAAATTAGGTATCTCTTCTTCATGATATTCAGTTTCATTGTAGCAAGATGCCATGACCTTTCTCTTAGCTAATAATTCTTTCATCTTGTTTCTTGCTTCTTTGTATTGCTCAAAGAAAATCTATATCTCCAACTTTTGATTCTCAATATTCTTATCAAGCTTATACCTTTCCATTGTATGATCTTTTCTCTCCAGTGATTTAAAATTTTCCAAATAAGAGATCTAGCTCTGATACCAATTGTTGGAATAATATAATGGTGTGTACTAAGAGGGGAGGGGTGAATCAGTACCCTTAAAATTTTTATCAATTATCCTTAGTAATATTTTCTTGCATTACTGACTATTGATGCTTTACTACCTTAAGCATGTAATATCAAAACATAGATGTTATTGCATGTAAACATTCATAGAAACATTCATGAAACTTAGTTACTCATGAAACAAGAATTGGTAATGAAAAAAACCCCTGTTAGAAGGTAAAAAATGCGGTGGGGATGAAACCCACAAAGCTTCACTATCTGCAGAATAAAAGGTGCCAGTTAAGGCTACAAATGTTATCACTTCTGATGATCTTACCCTATTAGGAGTAACATTTTAGATTTTTTAAGTCTACTCGGTTAAGATATTTCAACAACACTGTAAGTGTGCACTCGGTTAAGAGATTTACAATAAGACTGTTAAGTTCACCTTTTTAAAGGATTTCTTCTATTTTCTACAATTGTTAGAGAGTAGTAAAAAATTCTTATGACCTGATGGTATGCAATCTTGAATTTTTGATTACAGATCCTTTATGTTCACAAAATGTATGTATCACCTATAGTGACTGATAATACCCATGTTCTTCTCAGTAGCCTAGAATCTTAGTTCTTCATAACTGAATTCTTTCTTTTGTGTCCTTCTACATGAAACTCTCTGTCTGATCCATAGATGTCTTCTGCGGCTACAATCCTCATGCTCTTGAATGATTATACATCTATATATACAAAAGTTTTGACCTAATTAGGTTTCATGCTTTACAATAAAAAATCTATAATCAAAGGTTTATAACTTGACCTTGATCTCCTAGTTTTCATGTTTACAATCAGTTAGACTGATTAAAACAATTACATATGCTTTACTTGATCCTCAAGAAATAGTTTTATAGCTAAGCATAAAGCTAATTTAAAACTAAAGTGCTTTAGCTGACGTGTAGATTGAGATCCACTTTTCTCAGAAATAAAAATTTCTCTCGATAGACTGGTGCTCAGTATGCTCTATAGTCTGTGCCTGGTGATGTATGTGAACTTTGCTCTCAGTTTACTCTATAAATTTTCTGTCGGTGATAGTTCTATCGGTGTTCACTGATTTTGGTGATCACTATGCTAAGACATTTTTGGTGACCTCTGCGCTTGATTGAATGTTGTCACTCGGTGATCATGTGACCGACAGTCCAAAAACTATTTCCTTGTAACTAATGACAACTTATGATCCTCTAAGGTTTATCATTACAAGGACCCAAAACCTTTAACAAAGAGTTTTAAAGAATTACATTAAAAGTTCAACTGAAACTGTGCCTTAGCACCCAGGAAATAAAGCCTTGAAATAAAAGTTACATAACCAAACAATAGGCTAAACCCAAAAAGAAATAGTCGAGTACAAAAAAAAGATAGGACACACGGGAAAGGACAATTAAATACACTTCATTCAGTCCTACGCTTGAACCACCATGAGCTGCATTTAACCAGCTGAGTTTTTGAGCTCTTCCAACTCCTTATCATCCTTGGTGCTATAATTTATAGTGCTTTCCCTAGTACACTTTCCTAGTCCCATGGTTTCCTTATGCTCTTTTCCTTCTTTTTAACCCTTTTCCTATTCCATCTTATCCACCAATATCTTCACATGCTCTGTGTTGGCTTTAAGACTAACCAAGATTTTCTCCCCAATCTTGTGCATGGTGTCTTCAAGTTTGTCCACTCTGTTATGAAGCATGTGGATCTTACCTTAAAAATCCCCATCTACTTCCCTATCCTCTTTTTCCTTCAGTTTATTTTCCATCTCACAGACCTTATTAACCAATTCAACATAGGCATCCGATCTTCCCACCACATCCTTCATCTTATCGATGCAGACCGCCATCGATTTGTCCCCAATACTAATTTTCTTGATGAAGTTAACCTCACCTCCCATAATCTACATTTTCTTTTTGATATTTCCAATGTCATCCATTATTTTACCTAGCATACGGGTAAAGTCCAACAAAAATTTCTTTCTTTTAATACTATCATTAACCTTGCTATTTTCCTTTTTAGTTTCCTCATTCATAGAATTTTTAGTGGCTTTGGTACCCGTAGTACCTTTGTCAATACTATTTCCAATCTCCTCCACAATCTTTTTGGCATTCTGCAGGTTTTCATCCATCTTTTTCGGGGAGATAAGGTCATCACCAAGATTGCCAGTATCATCCTCCATCTTTCCATCTTCCCCTTGTTATTCCCTGATATTTCCCCCTATACTCTTCTCCTTCTCCATATCCTCTTCATCCTCTGATGAGAGAACAATTCTCCTCTTACTGTGTTTTTCCCCTTTTTATTCTTCTTATTTTTTCTGCTAGTGAGCTCTCGACATTTCATATTTTTACCCTCTTTCCCCTTATTCTCCTCATACTCGTCATCATTTATCTCCTTTTCCATTTCAGAATCCTCCACAATCGCCTTCATCCTTCATTTCCTCATCATACATATTTTCTTCCTTCTCTCCTTCAGTGTCCTCGTCATCCTTGGAATTACCCTTGAGAAAAGGTTTCTCCACTTTCTTTGTTTTGAGAAGGTTAAACACCAGAAGCATAAGGCCCTGGTGTGAGGCATGGTCACCTTTTAGATCCTTTTGAAGACCAGTGATGGTGAAATCAAGAGAACTCAACAAGTAAAAAGGGAGACTGATTTTTACATTATGCCTAAAATGATTTAACAACATAAAATGATGCCCATATGTGCTAGTAAATCTACCATCCAACGTAATATAGTTGATGACTACATATAATACATACCTCCATAGCCTAGAAATACGTTTGGGATTGTGGTAGGAAGTATCCTCCTTCACCAGTCTCATATTTTCCTTCCCCATGACTGGGAATTTCTTAGGATCTTTTTCAGAGATGCTCCTATCTCTGTAAAACTTTAACCCTTGCATCCTCATGCTCATGGATTCTGCAATGATATCCTTTGTTGCCTTCATAAGCTGGTTCCCCACAAACACCTTCCCATTCTTCCAAGTTTTAAAAAACTGCCTAGAAACTATAGGGTTTCTGCCATGCAACCTTTCCATAAAAACCATCATCCCGCCTTTCTTCAAGATACTCCACACCTCCTTATTTTTCATCCACTCCTCACAAATCACTGGTTCAAAATGCTTCTTACTCCCTCACATGTTTTCTCTCTGAAAATTCTCTGTTTCCCTGTAAGAACTACAAATGTCATTGTGATTAGAACTAGCAGCTCTCAACCTTTCCAAAATAACCTATAATCCATGGTAAATCAGGAGCACAGTCACAAGGATGTACTTTGTCCAGAGAAAGAAATTATGAAACCCCACTTCGTAATCAAAGCTCCTCATTAAAATTACCATTTAAAATTCTTTTTTGCCTACTCCATAAATGATCACTTTCCATTAATGATTCTGCCTCTAAAGGCATATCATCATTATCAATCCATTGTGTCATCACCTCCAGCTTGCATGCCACATTAGCTGCCTAGTCACTAAGTGCATTGGTCTTTCTAAAATTGTACGTGATGACGCATTCCTCAAACAATCTCATTAAGATTTTTTCCTTATGCATAACATTGTGAATAGACTACGAGGCTTTAAAATCATTATTTAGACACTTTACAATGTTTAAAGAGTCAGATTCGAGCCAAATATTTTTACAACCCTTATCCTTTTCCATAACTAAGCCATGTAGGGCTGCATTATACTTAGCAACATGATTGGTTTGAAAACCTAAAGGTATAGCTCTTATTCCTTTACAAACCCCATGCTCATCTCTTATCACCATACCATATCCGGCAACACCTGGGTTCCCTTTCGATGCACCATTGAAGTTGACTTTCATCCAACCCCTAGGAGGGAAATCCCATCTTTCTTCATCTCTCATAGAATCTTTCCTGCACTTACTAATGTTACCTTTTATTTTCCAATTTTTAAAGAAAATAATATCTCCCATATTTGAAGGTTCAATCAAGTTACCTTTTAAATATAAGTTCTCCAACACAACTCTTTTGATCTTATGCAAGACAACCTTATCATTAGAGACCTTATTTCTGAAGACTTGATCATTTATTTCTTTCCAAACCGCTCAGCATATATAGGGTAATATGAGATTCCAAACTTTGATCACAATTTCATTCCTTGAGGGAGGAATCCAGGAGGTGTAAAAACTCTGTAAACCCTTAGGGAAAACCCACTACACATTAACATGTTTAAATATTTTCTCCCATACATAAGGGTAGTGGATAGTCATGTACTTAATAGTTTTCTTATGTTGATTGCATAAATAACATCTATTAACCATAGTAATACCTTGTCCTCTCAAGTTGTCAGTTGTAAGAACCTTGTTTTGAAGCATGATCCAAAAGAAAATATTAACTTTAGGAGTGAGATGTTTAATCCATGCTTTAGCCTAGCAAGGCTCATTTTGATTCTCAAAATCATGATGATACAAAGAAGAAATAGAAAAGTTCCCATTAGGATTGTACTTCCAGATGAGTCTGTCTTCTTCCTCAATCAATTTAATAGAGTTCATGGTTTTATTAAGATGTCCCAGAGACCCGAGGTTCGATTAGTTTCTAGAACCCGTGGTAACACAATGTGATCTCTAGTTACAATTGTTGATCATAAATTTGGTGATTTTCTATGTGAGTGTTTTGTTGTGAGCTAGTAGTTAGCTTTCTTGTTGTGTCCCTTGTATGGTTTTTGGATACTTGGCGATCATGTTTGAGTTGCCTCATTTGAGATAGCATGATATTTGATGAGTTTTGTTGTTTAGAGTTTATGTGACCCTCCTTAGTGTGAGTTTCATAGTTTGAGGGACTCCGTGTGTCATGATCCTTATTCATTCAAGCATTTTATATTCTTTGAGTGACCCTATTATTTATGTCCCTAGTGGTATGCTATTATTGTTTATTTAATGGATAGAATTGTATGTTATTGATTAGGTCATTTTAAGTGTTGCATACTGCATTGTGTGAGTGTCTTAATCAGATGTGAAAGGATAAGATTAATTATGACATTAGGAAATGATTTATAATATTTTCATTTATAATTAAATATATTGTGTACAATTTGAAATAATATATCATGTAAGATATGCATTTATAATATTAGGATCTTTCTTTCTTCATAATAGATCAAATTGGGTGAAGGACCTATGTCCCCAATTGAAGTATGCATTGTAGTCTTAAGAGAACCAGTGCATCTTATAGCCATCTTACACCAATTTTCAAAAATTGATTAGTTACATTGCAATAGATACATCTTACCTTGGTAAAATCGTCAGTCTCTTTCCTAGTTAATTTGTAACCTGTGTCAAGCTCCTAAAGGTTGGTCTTAGCTCCTTAGTGTTATTTTGGAAAGATCACCTTGTTGGGTTGTCCTGATAATTATGAGAGATATAGTTGGTGTTTTTTTTGTGATAGTAAGTGTTTTGTAAGCCTATGCATTCCCTTATGATGATATTATAGTTGTATATAAGTATTGACCATTAATGTTTGTGGAAATGGATTAGGACCTTTGAGTTAGAACCATGTTGTACCTTAGAGATAGATTTCTATATTTTACCCATGTAACCATATTTCTTTTTATTTGTTATCAGAAAGAGTTACCTTGTGTGTAACCAATATGTACCATACTATACTCAAGTTTTATAAATTTTGTAATTCTATTGGTCCTTGCCAAAAACTAAGTGTGTAGGTACTCCTATTGAAGGATCATAAAAGAGTCTTGTATTACCCTTACATATGTTTAAGCTTAGGTGAAAGTAACCTAAGATCAGTTGTCTTTACCTATGAATGGGGTATGATTCCTCCACCATGTATACTATCATGCATTAGGAAATCAAATAACTGTAATGAAAAGCTAAATGTTTTCAAGTAAGTAGAAAACATAGTTGCATATGATTACATAAAAGATGAATGTAAAAAAGCATAAATTATTTATCTGTCTATTGTGTTTGGATACATTCTCTAATGTGTCCAGTATATTGGATCCCTGATGTCATGAAGTGGTTACTCTCTTAATGTGACTGATACTAGTCACTCTGTTATGTGAAATGTTTTATGGTTGACAATTTATTATGTTATTGATGAATTGTTCGTGTCATGTGTGGGATAGCATTGAATTTTTGAAATTTCTTATGCCTGGATTAGTCACCTGACTCTCTTTTTGCTGCCTATTTTGTGGCATTAGTCACACTTGATTTACTATTGAAATCAGTGCACTATTTTTGTTGAACTTTTTATTCCCCCGCTTGGGTTTTTTTTTCCTTTTTAAATGTTTGAGATGACTATTCTGAATGTTTTTTTTATTGTTGGCCCTGTTTTGTGATAAGTATTATTTCTATCATGTTCATTTTAGATCTCTGATAATATTTGTAAAGGAGGACATCACAGAGATTATAATATGTTTGTATATAAAAAAGAAATGCTTTGTGTATCATATATGTTTTCATAGTGTTGCATTAACTAGGATTGCATGAAATTTTCTATTTACTATTTAATTCACTATTCTATATAAATGCAAGTGTGTACTCTATACAATTATTTAGTAGATATCTTCCATGATGTTGAATTATTAGAAGATCTTGATCTTTTTGAAAATATGTTAGGATGATGAGTGATTGATAAATGTGAACTTCATTTTATACACTAGCTAGAATTACATTGTAAATACCATTCTTAGTGAATGTTTATGCATGTCTTTGTGAGAAGGGATAAATGGAGTGTTTTGTAATTTAGTTCTTGTGTGAAGTATGATTGAGTGATTACTATTTCTATATACTCTTCTAGTACACTCTACTCATAGAGATTATGAAAACATGTGAACCCTTCTTGTTTGACCCTATTTAGTGGTGCTTTAGCACCTGATATTTACTTATCTACATATATTTGTATAGATTTAATAAAATTGTTTACATTGATCTCTTCTTGAGACTACTTGATAGAGTATGGTGGTTTTTGAAATGATATTTTGTGAGTGGAATTCACTTTTCCATTAGCTTGGTTCATTCGCAAGGGAATTGCGATGATACCTATGTGGATTTGTATAATTCTTTGTGCGACTTTTGTAGATAGTATATTTTGTCTATCAGTTTACCATAGTTCTAGTTGATGGCTTTTAGGAGTAAGCCTAATTTAAAGGGGGGAGGATGTAATACCCACCCCTCTGCTACCATTTCAGTTTAGGATGACAAAATCCTTTAGACCACTTTTCATGTGCATGTTAGATCTTTAGTTGCAATTCAATTGGTTTTAATTTTATTACAATACCTATGGATGATGCAGAACATTGATACTTTGAGTATTTGATTTATATCATGATGTTAGATAGATGATGATGGTTATTTGTATATGTTAGGATGATTTTACTTACCCCATACTTGCATGTGTATAGTTGGCATATATTTTTTACATTACTGTGTGGTGTGTTTATCTTACATTTCAGTATGATGTGTCTGATATGGTAGAGGACAAAGACATAGTTACTTGCATTGTGAGATCCACACGTTCAACCAATCCCTATCATTGTCTGTTATATATACATTGTGTACATGCTCGACTTTGTGATGCAAGTTTGTAGGTACCAGGCATCAACTTCCCTGAATTGTCAGGATGAGTGTGCCTTATCACAATATCTCAATGGTAAGATAGAGGAGATAACAGATAGGTCAAATCCCAACTTAAGACATTATTGTCCTGAAACAATGGACAAGTATCTTATTTCCTACCTTCCAAATTCGTCAAGGTGACGTCATTTATGAAACTTTCTTTTTGTGCTTGTTTGTGGTATTTTTGGTTTCAGTCAAGTTTGTCATCATATTGTCTTGTCATGCAATTGATGTGATTTCTGTATTAGTTGGTTGAGTGATTCATTAAATTAATTATGTAATTAGATAATTAAATCTTATTAAATTTGGAGATATTAAATATGATGTTATTTAATTAATGAAAATTAATTAAATACATGTGTTAATTAAAAAGACTTTATTAAAAAGTCTAATTTTGAGAATAGAGGATATAATTAATTATTAAATCCAAATTTGAGATTTAAAAACATAATTAATGAATTGATATTTTATTATCAATTTGCATGTTATTAATACGCTACAAATTTTATTCCTAATTAAAAAATAATAATATACAATGTAATTGCATATAAATAATAATAATAATAATAATAATAATAAATTAATTTTTAATTCTAATTAAAAATTGAGTTTTGTGGAGAATTAATTATTTAATAAAAAAAGAAAGAAAAAAAATAAAATAAAGAGAGAAGAAAAGAAAGAAAGAAAGAATATATATATATATACTTAATTTGAGAAAAGAAAAGAAATAAATAATATTTATTTATTTAATATTAAAAGAAGAAAGAGAAAGGAAATTGTATATTTCTTTCTTTTAAAAATTAATAGATAAGTAAGTTGATTTTATTTAAAAGAATAAGAAGAAAAACAAAGAAAACAATTCTTTTATTTTTTTTTCAGGGTTAAGTTTTTTAGGAAGTTGTCCTAGAAACTCTAGTTGAATAGTTTTTTATATTATTAGGGTTTTTTTAGCCACTTTGAAAAATGAGACAAAGATTATTTTCAGAACAAAAATTTTAGGAGACAGGTTATAGGTTTTGCAGGGAGATGTTCAAGTTAAAGAATATATATTTTAAAGCTTGGGAGTGAAGTCTTCTTTTTGGTTGTTGTTGTTCTTCTTCTTCTTCTTCTTCTTCTTCTTCTTCTTCTTCTTCTTTTTAGCATGTCTACCTGGCGTTTTCAAGGTAGAGGTTTTTGAATATTTTTGCAGTTTCTATTTGAAAGATTATTTTCTTTGTGCTTGCTTAATTGTGATTTGATTTTTATTTAATGTTCTTTTGATTTCTCAAAATTTATATAGATCATTAGGGTGTTCTTGTGAGTTATGTTTATGGCATGTCTGGTATTCTGTGAGAATTTGTATGGAAACCCTAGGAGAGAATGATTTAAAAATGATACATTTGTGTTGTATATCCATTAAGGTTTTACAAAATTGTAAAAATTTAGTTGCATAAGTTTAAATTGTACGGAGGAATCCTTTATAATGAGCTATGTGTATTATAGATACCTACATATAAGGATATGGGTTTGAAAACATACGTTTTTTTATTAGGGTTGCGAAGAGTCAGGGTAGGGAATAATTATTATTTTAGATGTCACCTTTAAAATATAAAGACACTTTAAGATACCCATTTGAGTTTTATTTAACATATATCCAAATTAAATAGGGTTCCTTTGAATGGAAAGGGTCAAATTTTGGCTGTTATAGTGAAATTAGGCCTATTTGAGCTTGATTTTTCAATCGAAGCCTGACAACCATTCATCCATAAATGTCTCTAATTACATTATTAGGAAAATAATTTCGGTGAGATTTTAACTAATACTGCTATGAATGTTTTCCCTAATTTTTATGATGATTCAATGGTTCACAATGACGTTATAGTCTTTTTAACAAACTAGTAACCTTTATTCCCGAACAGGGTTGTTAAATAGATTTACTTTTTACAATATTTAAATGACCTTATCTTTAGGACTAGAAAGAATAAAAAATATATGAAATCAAATTATCTTTCCATCTATATAAGTTTCAGATCCATATCATTTCATATGAGATTATACCATTCAAAATACCGACTAATCTGCATAGAGGAAATACACAAAAACTCATTGTTATAAAGTTAAAATTGTTAATAAGTCTTATTAATTAAAAATTAATAAATTTGAAAATTATTAAATAATTAATATAACTGATCCAGTCAATTTATAATTTAATTTTAAAGATCATAGAGATTCACTAAAATACCATATATGTTCCACGTGTGTACTTTATGTTATTAACTAAGTCATTCACGACTTAAAAGTATTTTAATAAATATAATGATGTTATATAAATGGAGTTAAATAATATGTCAAATGTATGCATGCCTTCTTTCATGTGATCTTGGTGTTGTTAAGTGTCAGTGTGGGTAGGTTGTTACCCTTGGTGGATTTTGTGTTCAGACTTGTACTATCTTATGGTTTTATGCTTTTTTTTTTTTCTCTTTGGGTTTCATATTGTGGAAAGTTCATAACCTATCTATGTCACAATTGGTTCATTTGCTGTCTTGGGTACATCTGTTTCTTATGTTGTGTGGTCTCTGAGTCTCTGATCATTATGTTATTTAACCACAAAAAGGTGACGACCACTTTTGTGTTGAGTCCTAATTATAAGTGTCGGGGCCCACAAGTGGCAGCCATGATCGCTTATTGTAAGTTTTCTTAATCAAGTGATAACATAATACATAATTGGGGTTTAAAATTAATTAATAAGATAAGGTACCTCACCAATGTTTGAGCACTTGTATAGACTAAGATGGGGGATGAGATGATGCTTTCCACCTTGCGAGGTATGTGTCTGGCATAGTTAATGGCTTTGTCTATTTGAGGTGTCATTGATACCGTATATGGCTACTTAAGTGCCGAGGTCTAGAGAGACTACCAGGATGAGATTTAAGGGCTAGACGTATATGATAAAAACTTCCTATACACAATCTAGGTTTCCTACATGTGTTGGTTGCCTCTGGATTAGTGAGTATACCTTGCAACATGATTAGTACACCTTGAGTTACTTAACTTTCAGGATCCCCTTACTTAGACGATCTAGGCTTCTTATTATGTTATCTGAGTGGGGTCTTTTGTTATCTCCTTAGCAGGGTGGGAGTGGACCTTTATTTCCACGCGGTTGGGTGGTAGTGATTCTTATTACCTTTGAGATCTAAAATTTGTGACTTTATGCTAGGACAATCCTTGTTACAGTCCTGTCTTCTTGTTCTTTATTATTGGAAACTTTCTCTTATCTTTCTTATGTTGTATACTTGTATCATTATATCAATTGTGCAGTAGATGTTGTTTCGTTATGTATACCTTATGGTATCAGTTGTATCTAGGTTTCATTTATGAGATGATGCTATTGTTATTCATTCGTATTATATGAACATGTTATATTATTTAATTGCTTTTAGTAGATTAGTTATCTTAAGTAGTTCTACGTCATGGAACCCTTAGGATTTTCAATTTATAAATGAGTTACATTTATGTGTATGTATTTTTTTATTTTATACTACTTCCGAATTGTTATTATTTATCAATTGTAAACTCTTAAAAAAAATTGTTCTGCAAACTTAGTAACATGTTTTAGGTTAATCTGTCTTGGGTTCCCTGGTAGGACATTACAACATGGGAAGATGAGTGAAAATATAAGATATAACTGTGATTCCCATATCGTTTGAAAGTGGTTTGAGGTCTTGAAGTGAAGGGAAATGAAATTTATTGTTTCTGGACCATTGAGAGGTCGTTGATTAACCGAGCTAGGGTTTTGAGAGAAATCCTCTCATTCTTGGAGATTCCACCATGGGAAATATCTGAGCCTTGGTGGAAAGAAAGGTCTGAGGATGTACTATAAGAATTTTGGGGTCTTGGGGTTGGGCAATGTTGACCATGAGAGAAATGTTTAAAATCTCAGGACATGCATCTCAATGTGACTATCCTTGATTCTGTATTTAGGAGCACAACTTGGCCTTGTGATGGAATGAAGACTTGAGAGTGGAGATTCAGTAGTTTTTCAGGCCCCTACACATTTTCCAATTGGTTTGGTAGAGGATTAGATCCATTTGAGGAAACTTGTTTTGTTAATGGAGGCCTAATAGGTCATTTGGCCTAGTGGTGAATTTGGACATTTGAAGAGTTGGGTGATTGGCCATAGACCCTAACTTGGAGAGTGTTCAGGGTAGTTTGAGAGGAGCTTATGAAAGTGTTAGAGACTTAAGGAGAAGCATTTTCAAGTAAGTTTCTGTCGAAAGTTCCTAGTTCCTCCAGTAAGTGTCGAGTTGTAGTTATTGTTGAGTGTTCCTGTATGTGTCAAGTTGACCAGTGTTGGCCGAGCATTGTCGAGTGATCCAGAGGTTTGCGGATACTTAGTTGTTCTTGTTGTGCTCTCCTCTCTAGTAGCCCTTGGTAGACTTAAGTGTCTAAGAAGTTCCCTAAAATTGTATGGATGATTGTTTTATCTTCAAAATCATTGGAATAGAGTGTGTAGACATCTGTGAACCCTTTTTCCATCCTTGAAGTGTTGGGTTCAAGTTGTGGTTGAATAGTGCCTGGAATGTGCTTGGGACTAATCAAGAGGATTAGTTGATAATGTGGGTTTGGGAAACTTTATAGAGCCTTTAATTGTATGGGAGTGTAAGGGAGTACTTTGCATTTGTAACTCCACTTTGAAATATAGTTTGGGACTCTACTCCACCCTGCCCACTAGAGGGTTTGAACCTTTTCTCCAAATAGATGCTCTTTAATACTTCTCTTATGTTTTTGCAATGTCATTCCAAGTTCTCTGATATGCATATGATTTCTTTCTATCAGTTATATCCCCACATTGCTATAGTGATTGGAATAATGGCCACAGTCTTAGCTCTTTTAACTCATTACATAGAATGATGCAGTTGCAGTCCCTACTGAAGGCTACAATTTAGAGAAGAATTTGCATAATACAGAGGATAGAAGTTTGAGTTGTGTTAATCATCAAGAAAGTTTAGGAAATCAATAAATAAGAACTAATAAACTAGAAGAGTCTATTATCACCTTGAGGCATTTTCTTGTTTTGGTCTATTTTCTCCATTTTGACATTAAAATTTTACTTTTTGAGGACCTCTATTATGATTCTCCTTTCTCTGTGTTCCTCCCAACACCTGGGGTGTTGCAAAAAAATTGTGTTATTTCTCTCTACTAATCATAGGAACATGCATATGGTCTTCTCTATAATGTAGGTATCATCTGTTCAACCAGAAAGGTAGCCAAAGAAGAGGTTATTATGTCAATCTATGTGTTGGCATCATCTCTGCTTAGTTGTATAATAGTTACAATGGAACCATTTCATGATTTGTTTTTCCTCCTTCTTGGAGTCATGGGTGTAGGAGTTGATCGATGGTTGGAGTTGGGTTAGCATCACCCTACAAATAATTACTATTAACCAAACTACCCCTCTCTGTATGTGTATCTTGTATGTAGGTGGGATCGTAATTTTCTAGCATTGTTTGATGTGCTTTACCTTTGTCTATTGTGTAACAGTTGGTCTTAGACGTCACCCATGTATATAAAATTTTAGGATCTGATTCTTTTTCAATAGAATAATTAGGCCTACCATTATCCTTCTGGTTGAATAAAAGAGTAGCCTTTTGTATACACATGTATTTGTTAGCAGATGTGTCATTTTAGAGATTTACGTTGTGGGTGAGTTTATGTCTTACGCCCTATATCATGTAGACCTTCACGAAAGATGAGAGTAGCACCATCAGTGGTATATATTTGCATTTTTCTAGAGTATTAATGGTGGTCTTAAGTTCTATCCCTTTTGTAATTTGTGCATTTATGTATATACCTTTGCACTCGGTGTCTCGGTGTTATCTTCTTTGATGACATTCATAGTAAGCTCATGTATTGGTGAATTAGAAATAAATTTAAGATTTTTATATGAAGTTCTACCATATAAAATTAATGAGTTTAAAATTGGTTGTGTGATTGTAGATGCAAGTCTTCATTATTTAGGATAGTAAAATATTTAGAATTTATTATACATTAATTCGTTAGGAATGAGCCTAGTAGCATAGTTCTTAAGGAATTTATAAAATTATTTAAGCTTGATTTAAGAGTATTTTATTATAATTCATTTTAGATTATTTTTTGATCAATTTAGATTTTTTTTAAATAAATAGATATGTTATTTTATTTTTATTTTTTATCAATAAGATAAGTTCAAATTTTACATGCTAACATTCTAGCAATTGGATTTAGAATAATATCATAAGACAATGAGTTAATGGTCCCCTCATTGAAGTTTGGATCGTACGCATATGTGTGTCCCATGCCTTAATTAGATTCATATGTATTTATCACATTGTGTCATTTTTAAGTACTTGTTCATGTTCATATTGAGCATAATGTAGCAACTTCCATAACGCTAATTATTTGGTTGATTGATCTGTATGAGTAATCAAGTCCCTTTTTTCCGAGCTCCATTCCTTATCAATTATGGAGAAAGCCTAATAAATTTATTTACATGTTAGAAGGTGTGTCGTTATTAGAGCCTTAAGATATAAAAGTATTATTGTCCTGGTTGTATACGGTATGTGTATAAGAATTAACATGTGAGGTCTTGTCTTTGTTTACTTGGTTAATAAGCATGATTGTATGTTATGCGTTTAAATAATGTTTTATCTTTCTTTTATTCTTATAGTCTTGATTTGACTTTGTTTATATATATAAATGACACGATAAGAAATAAAAATTAACATAATTAATTTTATTTTATGGTTTATTGACAAAATTTGGTTAGAGAAAATTTTACATTATAATACTTTAAAATTTGATTAAGCCTAAAATTCTACAAATTATTGTTTAGAATATAAATTTAAATAAGTTATGTTATGTCTTGTGGTTTACTAGCAATATATATATTTCCAAGTTCTACTTTATATTATTTGAGCCATGTATTTAATATTATAATTTACTCTTGAAGATGAGAGTATTTTGTTTAGAGTTGTGAGAGAAGATGTTATACTAGCCCTAGGAATGGGTGTTCAAAATTCCAGTTGCATACTAGAGCTGGGTGCGATGTCGTAGCTTATTAGTCTCTTGCTTTATTTCTTATAATCTTGAATTAAAATTTATTGGGTCTTTGTAATTTGAATCCTTGCTCAATAACTCTTATTTCTCCTTGTATTACGTACTATGGCTATTTTTTTATTAGGTGAAAAGAAGGTTTTGAAAGGACTCGAAACCTTGTACAAAATATTTATCATTGAAACCCCCTAGATACAACAGGAAAACATAAAGAAGATAAAAAGAAGAAAAGCTGGTAGTCGAAAAGCCAACATATACCCTGACAACCATAAATAACTGCAGATAGATAAACAACCAACCAAAAAATGAAAACCCAGAGAACATCCTAGTTCAGGCTCTTAAGGATCTCTACTGCTTCAATGACCATGAGGTCCATATTGGTAGCCGCAGTCTTCAGTTCCTCAAAATCCTTTTCATTCTTGATCATCTTCTTTTTTGTGCTCAAACATGTTCTCTTTCCTAGACCAGTAGCCTCCTCAGTAGTATCCTTCTCAATCTTAGCATCTGCCCTATCTCTGTCCTGTTCCAACTTACTAACAATAATTTTGATATGACCAGCCGACGCTTTGATTATTTTGTATCTTTGTTCACCCATTTTCTTCAGGCATCTTTTCATGTTGGAAACCCTCACATCAATGGCCATGAACCTAGTCTCGAGGTTGAATTGATCAACTGACTTCTCCATATTATTGATTCTAGTCTCCATAGCCCTAAGATTTGACATGTAATCCTCAATAATGTCCTCTACTTTTCCCATAGCCTTAGTGAGATCTTTCATGTATTCAGGCAGTGACTTATCCTTACCAATCCCCATGGCTTCAAGTATTTCCAATCTTTTGGCATTTCCTTGGATTTTATCTTTCACCTGGTCAATATCATCCATGATCCTTTCTAGGGCCTCATAGAACCCCTGGGTTGTTTTTTCGACCAATTGGGTAGATAAATTTTTTCCCTTTGACCATGGCATCCACATCAAAGGTATCATTTTCATCATTTTTTTCATCTTGCATCCCTTATTATTTACTTCCCCTACCCCACATATTTGGTCTTAGCTTCATTATCACCCACAGCTATTTTCTAATCTCCAGGGGTATCCTTAGTTATCTCTTCCCCATTTGCCTCCGAAGAAACCCCATCCGAGTTATCTTCTTTAGAATTCAGGTCATAGGAGGGAGGATGTTCTATGGATTTGGATTTAATATGGTCATAAATGAGAGCCATCAACCCTTCATGAATAGAAGGATTCCCCTGTGGGGTCTTCCTATCCTCTCTTATAGTTGAATTCATAGAGAAGAGAAAATAATAGGGAAAACTAACTTTTTCCTTGTGACGAAAGTGGTAAAGAAACACAAAATGGTAACAATAAGCCCTGGTATATCTATGATCAAGGGTAATCTAATTCATGATAGCAATCAAAACATGTCTCCAAATAGGTGGTTCATATAATTTAGGACCAAATAAGTCTTTCTTAGCTTCACCAACCGCTTCTTCTCCTTCCCATTCTCTGGGAATCTCTTCACAACTGTCTCAGTGAGCTTTTTGTCTCTGTAGAATTTTCTCCCGTCATTTGGTAAGCCTGTAACCTTAGATATACAAGCTTCATCAATTTTAACAACCTAGTGTTGAAAATAATGGAATGGTGTGTACTGAGAGGGGAGGGGTGAATCAGTACCTTTTAAAACTTGTAGACAATTAACCTTAATCCTTTAGTAATCAATTCCTTGCATTACGGACCATATGTGCTATTCTTATCTTATACATGTTATATAAATGCATATACTAAATTTGAATGTAAACATTCATAGAAACATTCATGAAAGGTAATGACACATGACACAAGATTTGGTAACACAGAAAACCCCTGTTAGAAGGTAAAAACTATGGTGGGGATGAAACCCACAAAATTTCACTATCTGCAGAATGGAAGGGGCCGATTAAGGCTTACAAGTTTGATCACTTCTGATGGTCTTACCTTGTTAGGAGTAACATGTTTAGACTGGTTAAGGTCTACTCTATTAAGAGCTTTAGCAACATTGTTTAATGTGCACTCAGTTAAGAGGTTTACAAAGGATTGTTAAATCCACCTTCTCAAAGGATTTCTTCTATTTTCTATACTTGTTAGAATGCAGTCAAAAATAGTTATTGACCTGAGTATATGCAATCTAGAATTTCTGATTATAGATCCATTAAAGATTACAATAAGATGTATCACCTATAGTGACTGATTAATACCTTTGTTCTGCTCGGTAGCCTTGGATCTTGTTCTTGGTAACTGATTTCATCTTTTGTTGTCCCTATGCATAAAACACTATTTCTAATCCATAGAAGTGTCTGCGGCTACAATCATCATCACATCATTTTGTTCTGATTGATTACACATCTATTTATACAATGACTTTTACCTAAATGAGTTTCACACATAACAATGATAACTCTATGAACAAAGGTTTACAACTTGACCTTGATCTCCTAGTTTGCATGTTTCTAATCAGTTAGATTGAATAAAACAATTACAATTACATTGCTTGTCCGTCAAGAAATAGATTTAAAGAAAATAAAAAGCTAAATATAAAACACAAGTGTTTTATCTGACGTGTAAGTCAGATCCACATTTATCAGAATTATAACTGCCTCTCGGTAGACTGGTGCTCGGGTTTCTCTATAGTCTGCCTGTCGGGTTCCTCTGTGAACTGTCTGTCAGGTTCCTCTGTTGTCTTCTCTATCAGGTTCCTTTGTCAGGTTACTCTATCAGTTTACACTGTCGGGTTCCACTTCAACATTTCTGGGTTGCACTTGTAAACTGTGTCGTCAGTTTACATTGTAACCTGCTCTGTCGGGTTACACTATAAACTTTGTTGTCGAGTTACCTTGTGAAGTTGTCTATTGAGTTGCACTAAAATTGTCTTTTGGTGTTGGTGTTACCGACTGTTCAAAACTATTTTCCTTTGCATACTAATGGAAAAATATGTCATCAATCTCCCCCTTTGACATTAGTATCAAAAACTGATATGTGCAAAAATTAAAAATGTTTAGTATGTACACCATGTGTTCACCTTATCATTATGACTCCCCCTATGTGTATGTTCTAGTATAGTATATGTATATACACTTATCATCTCCCCCTATCACCTTATCAATTCCCTCTTTGACACATTATTTCCCCCTTTATCATATCATTTTCCCCCTTTTTGATAATAAGGGAAAAGGTGTAAATACTTACAACTTGTCAAAAATGTGGGAATGGGAGTTCTTCATGTCTTCCATAATTTTCTCCCATTTCTCCTGAAGGTGTTCTAGGGCCATATGCTCCAATGCAATTCTTGCGTGCATGTCATAGATGGTTTCGGTGACAGACATCTCCAGGGTGGCAAATAATTTTCTGGCCAAAGTCATATGTTGTTGCAGTAATGTGAGATTGGGTAGGAGTAGAGCTTGTAGCTCGGTTACCTCATCTCTGAACTTTGATTCTGCCTCTTGAATCTTAATTCTCAACTTCTTTTCTTCCATTACCTTTTCATAATGCAACTTGATTGCATTGTCAGTGGTTGAGAGACCTTGTGCACTAGCAGTGAGATCTGCATCTATCTGTGCAATCTTTTCACTATTCTCCTTAGTGAATTTCTCTATAGTGTTTAACTTCTGAATTAAGGTAATAGCTTTTGAAATGATTGGTTCAAATTCATTTACTAGTTCAGATAGCCTTACCTTGTTCTCAGCCACTTCTTGGCTGATTTTCTTTGTCAATTTGTATTGGTACTTTTGTTCTGAATGTTCTTCTATGGCCTTCTCTACATCCACATTCTATGATATGACGGCTTCGGTAATAACAACTAATTGATCAATGATAGAAGCATTTTGATCAATGTCTGTATCAGGTACAATCTATTGAAGTATCTCCTTGGTTGTCTCTAGTACCTGTGAATCTTTGGTCTCTTTCTTAAGCTTATCTTGGATAGCTTTCCTTTTACAAAGTTCTACATACTTTGTAAGTGACTCTGGATCCAATGTCCTTGAATCACAGTCTGGTATTTCAATGATTTCTTCCAGTGCAACTGGATTCTTCTTCTTCTTCTTCTTCTTCTTTGAAAGTGTAGTGGAGTCACCTATATTCAGTACCATAGCGAGTTCCTTTGCTTGGTCCGATGTGCTTGACGAAGGCTTGGGAGGTCATGTGCCTTTTTGCTGCTTCTCGGTACCTACCTTTCGGTTTGGTGTGGACGTCTCTATATCAACCTTTGCTTTATCTGCAACTTATCCTTTGGTATCCTTAGGAGTGGAATCACATTTCTTGTCTTATTCACCTTTATCTTGTTGTTTTCCATTTGTTACTTTCTGATCTTCATTTGTTACACTCTTCTCATTAGTTATGTTATTATGTTCCTCTTCACCCTTTTCCTCGGGTATGTTTGCATCTTGCTTGGGTGACTTCTCCTTTTCTGAGATAATATTGATAGCCTGTATCAATAATATTATTTTTCCCGGTGTGTTCACTTGTGCAACATCCATTGTTGTATCTTGTTCCTTGGGTTACTCAGAGGTAACAATAACATCTTCATCCGCCTTTACCTCATTTGTAGGATCATCTCCGGTGATATGTATGATATTTGTATCTGTAATTGTATCATCTGCAATGTCCCCTAATGATTGTAGAATATCAAGAATGTCATCCATTGCCTTGCTTGCTTCCGTGTTTAATTCAGTTTGAGTGACATCCTCGTCATCATTTATAAGAATTTTCTCTAGGCTCGGTATAGCCTTCTTTTCTTCACTGTGAAGATTGTCGGTGAGTTCTAATGCTCTCTCGGGGCTTGTTTCCTTTTCAGGTACATCAAGTATTTTTCTCCAAGTATCCTCACTTTCTTTGTCAAGCTCAATAAAGTTTCCTTGTAGTAGTTTGTAAGCTCTCAATTTTGCTAAGAACCCTTTTGAATATAACTTCATCATTTCTTCAATTTCTTCCATTTTGGACTTGGGTGGCATAAAAAAAATAGGGTTCTTTCCCTTATCTATTTTACAGAATTCAATGCGAATGTCCACCTTGCCTATAATCTGTCTAGAAGTTCTTGTGGAATTTTACCTTCAAACTATATTGGTATATATTTAAATATACACATTGTTGTGATGATTTCTTCCTCTATCTTGTTCTGATCCTCGGGATTCAAAGCTAGCCATTTTCTAACCTTAGGCTCAGTTATTGAACCTTCTTTGAAGATTGATGCACATACCTCATCAATTGTAGTAGGAAATTTGTTCTTAACAGGTTGTTCTTCTTGTTCGGTCTCTTCTATATCTTCCTTACTTCTGATGAATTTTCTTCTTTTCATTGGTGCTTGTTTCCTAGTTTGAGGCTTTCTCTTGTAAGTCCTCACTTTTCCTTTCTTTACCGGTGATGAAATTGCATCTTTAGTTGTCTGAATTCTAGTCATTGATGCAACAATATTCCTTGGTTTCTTTGCAGGTGGTGGTGGTGCATCAAACTCTGTAGATTCGGAGTCACTCAATTGGTCTTCTTCACCAATGGGTGACTGTCCCTCAGTGTCATCCTTTTTTTCTGACTCTTCATCATCTACCGACAACTTTTTCTTAAGTGTCCTTACCATTTTGTCTTTCTTTCTATCAATTTTCTTCACAGCTAATCCTATTTTTATTCTTTCCTTGGCTTCCTCATAGGTTCCAAACCTTGGTTGTGACTTGTCCAATGGTTCATTTAATAATGTTTCAAAAGCATTGGTGGCTTGATCTATGTTGATCTCATAGTCAAGTGGTGATAACCATGTTGTCCTTGGTATAGCTAGTTTGATCAAGGTGGTATCGGTGTCCACCTTAAAAGAAATACCAGTCTTATATTTTTCTACCAATTGTTCTGGTATCCTCATCCTTTTCTACATTCTGTCCTCAAATCTAGTGAAGTATTCATCCATGACTGATGTAAAGTTGTACCTAGTGACTTGATGAATTCACTGATTTGAATTGTCACTGGTCGGGTAGTATCCCAGTTGACATTACCGATAGATGGAAATAATCCTTGAAAGTAGAAAAACATGCACATTAGAAGTGATATGAACTTACATGAATTGGACTTTGCAGACCTGATTGTCCTCAAGTTCTCATCTAACTGCTTTAGTAGAAGCTCAGATAGATCTAATTGTAGACCTTTCTTTACAATCTTATGGGCAGTGTCAACTGCTCCACATGCAATGTTGTTCATTCTGTTGGCTTGGAAATATTGTTTCCCAACACACATGCACCAAATTTCATTTTGAGATCTTTGATGGAATTTACCTTCAATCCTCTACCATCCCATTCTGCACTGATATTGTTTTCTATTTCAGGGCGAGGAGGACGTTTGAGTGCTTTTTCCTTATCGGTTATAGGATAATTGGTCACAATGTGTATCACATCCCTAGTGATCTATTTTGGCTCGTCTAGCCACATCTTTCAGTCATGCACTCTGCTTAGCACTATCCAGATCCACTCGGTTTTAAACTCCTTCAGGAACATTAGGGCATTTTTCAACCCTTTGACCTTTGTGTGTTTATGTTAATCTTTGATGTTTCCATTATTGCAAAGCTTCTTGTAAGCTTTCTCAACCTCAAGATCTCCTATCTCAATGATCTTTCAATGTATGTATGCCTGAACATCCTCAATTAGTAAAACCCTAGGTGGTATTCCTGAAAATGCTCCAGCGTCGTCGCGTTGCGAAGCAATCTCTAGACAGAACTTGTACTTAGGTTCTTCACAAGTGGAGTTCTTGATCAGATTAACCTTCTTATACTTAGTGTTCTTTATCTTGGTTACATGGGATGTGGTTGCCATGATTTCATGAATTTAGGGCTTTTCTCGTAAAACAAACAGTGAGCTCGGTGATTCTAGTTCCTTACTTAACCCACTGTAGCTGTTGTAGATCTATTTGAATGCCCTGAATCTACTTGTTAATAGCTTCTACAATCTGGTCTTTGTTGGTCTCTGTGTGCTCTGCTTCACTCTTCTTCTTCGCTCTTAATTGCATGGTGAATAATGAGCTCTTCCGTCGCCCTATTTATAGATGATTCCCTAAGTGGCGTAATAAATGCTCTACCCACTTCTCGGTGTTCAAAGACGGAGTCACTCGGGGATCACACATACTTCCAGCTTAGGGTAAGTGACAACTCGCTTGACCTTTAATAAGTTTACCGACGGTGCTCGGTAAGTGGAAAAGACTTCAATGCCTTTTACATGATTACCAATGAGTCTCACGTTACATTGTTTAACTTAGCTTTCGCATGTACACCAACGATTCTTAGTATGTATTGAATGACAAGATTGGATTGAAAAATTCATAACAAGTAATACCATAGTGCATCTTTAATCACGCGAGTTTGGCATCTTAACTATGTATAATGGAACTGTTGTAAAGTATAACTTAGTATAGTGCAGTTCCATACTTACTTGTTCATCTTAGGTGGGGGTGCTGATGTCACCAGATCCATTGGATAAGGTGTCACCAACTGTGTTCCTTGGTCCAACATCATTAGTGTTTGTAGCTTTCCTCCACATTTTGTTTCTCATCTTCCTAATGTATTCAATGGTATTTCCATTGGGAAAGGTGCTTGTCTCTGTCACTCAGTCTCTGCAGTCCTTGCTTAGATGACCAAATTTATGATAGTATAAGCGTGCCATTCTAGGGTTAGTCCAACTTCTAGACCTTCACATCCATTTTCTCATGCGGTTTTCTGCTATGTGTCCATATCTCCCACATGCTATGCAATTTTTCCATGTATTGTAATCCCAAACATACGAGTTACCGACTCTTCTCGGTTGATAAGTAATTTCTTGTTCTTTAGGCTTCCATGCTTGCTTTTTCTTCTTCCTGCATTCAAGAGATGTGTGCCCATGCATTTTGCAAGTAGGACAATATTTTTCCATGTAAGTTTCCTTCTTTGGTTGTTTCACCTTAGATTTACATTCATTTGCTTTATGTCCTTTGTTGTTATGTTTATAGAAATTTCCTATGAATGAAGATGTGGATTTAGGAATACCTTTTATTTTGCTTCTGCAAACATTTGATGTGTGGCCTGGTTTTCCACAATGATTGCATGAATTCTTTCTTGGTCTTGGAATTGTGTAGACATCTGTCGGATCAAATTGTTATTGTGATTCTCCATTCTTGGTATACCCTAGTTTGGTATTGTTGTTGACTCTACTTTGTCCATCCAAAAAATCATCCATTCTTTTTGTACTTTCTTTATCTCTCTTGATCATATGATTGTGTTGTTGCTGAATTCTTACTTCATGCTTCAGTCTTTCATTTTCTTCTCTTAGCTCACCAATAGATTCTAATTTTCCATTGAGTTCTATGTTCATTCGGTTCACCTCCTGACTCATAAGAATAATCTGATTGGTGATCTCGTGATGATGTTTAGTAAGTCTTTGTATTTCTAACTCTTTCTCTTGTAGCCTTTCAGTGATCTTCCTCCTGTCATAAATTTCTAGTGTTCTTTCTTGTTCAGCTTGTCTAGCATTATTCATAACCTCAATCATTCTTACCATCTCTGTCTCTTTACCGATTTGCAGTGATTTCACCTGTCCACCCAGATGTTGATTGATTTCATTTAGACTTGTAATGTTTCCTTCAGATGTGTCTGATGTATTGCTAGATGTAGATCCTGATGACTCAAATAAACCGGGTATCTCTTCTTCATGATAGTCTATTTCATTACAGCGAGATGCCATAACCTTTCTTTCATCTAGTAACTATCTCATCTTGATTCTAGCTTCTTTGTATTGCTCATAGAAGATCTGTATATCTAACTTTTGATTCTCAATACTCTTGTCTAGCTTATACCTTTCCATTGTATAATCTTTTGTCTCAAGTCTTTTAAAAATTTCCTAATAAGAGATTTAGCTCTGATACCAATTGTTGGAAATAATGAAATGGTGTATATTGAGAGGGGAGGGGTGAATCAGTACCCTTTAAAACTTTTAGACAATTAACCTTAATCCTTTAGTAATCAATTACTTGCATTACCGACCATATGTGCTATTCTTATCTTATGCATGTTATATCAATTCATATACTAAAGTTGCATGTAAACATTCATAGAAACATTCATGAAATGTAATGACACATGACACAAGATTTGGTAACGCAGAAAACCCTTGTTAGATGGTAAAAACAGCAGTGGGGATGAAACCCACAAAACTTCACTATCTTCAGAATGGAAGGGTCTGGTTAAGGCTTACAAGTTTGATCACTTCTGATGATCTTACCCTATTAGGAGTGACATGTCTAGACTGGTTAAGGTCTACTCTGTTAAGAGCTTTAGCTACATTGTTTAGTGTGCACTTGGTTAAGAGGTTTACAAAGGATTGTTAATTCCACCTTCTCAAAGTACTTTTATTTTCTACACTTGTTAGAATGTAGTAAAAAATACTTATTAAACTGAGTATATGTAATCTAGAATTGCTGATTATAGATCCATTAGATTACAATAATATGTATCACCTATAATGACTGATTAATACCTTTGTTCTTCTTGGTAGCCTTGGATCTTGTTCTTGGTAACTGATTTCATCTTTTGTTGTCCCTCTACATAAAACTCTGTTTCTAATCCATAGAAGTATCTACGGCTACAATCATCATCACATTATTTTTTCTGATTGATTAGACATCTATTTATACAATGAGTTTTACCTAAATGAGTTTCACGCATAAAAATGATAAATCTATGATCAAAGGTTTACAACTTGATCTTGATCTCCTAGTTTGCATGTTTCTAATCAGTTAGACTGATTAAAACAATTACAATTACATTACTTGTCCCTCAAGAAATGGATTTAAAGAAAATAAAAAAGCTAAATATAAAATACAAGTGTTTAATCTGACGTGTAAGTCAAATCCACATTTCTCAAAATTATAACTGTCTCTTAGTAGACCGGTGCTCGGTTTGCTCTGTAGTCTACCTGTTGGGTTCCTCTATGAACTGTCTGTCAGGTTCCTCTATTTTCTACTCTATCATGTTCCTCTATCGGGTTACTCTATCGGTTTACACTATCGGGTTCCATTTCAACATTTTTGGGTTGCACTTGTAAACTATGTCGTCGGTTTACATTGTAACCTGCTATGTCGGGTTACACTATAAACTTTATTGTCAGGGTCCCTTGTGAAGTTGTCTGTTGGGTTGCACTAAAACTGTCTTTCGGTGTTCGTGTTACCAACGGTTCAAAATTGTTTTCCTTTGTATACTAATGGAAAAATATGTCATCCCCTAGCTCCCCAGAGTCAGTTACCCATCCTTCTAATATTTAACAAAGAGCCTGGTAATTATTGAGTTATGACCATGGAGTCGCTCCATATAATAAGTATATTCCCTCTCTTCAGGATTTCCAAACTCTCTTCTTCTTCCTCCATTCATCACATGAGTGAGGTCCCATTCTCCTCCTATTCCCCCCATTTCATTATTCTCATCTCTATTCTTTCTAATCCAACTGCTCTGCAAATTTCTAAAAATAGATGTTATCAAAATGAAAATTATCGCACATAAAATGGAAATATTCACCCAAAAAGAATGCAAAATCATTATCTTGCACCTCTTTGTACTTCAAAAAAGGCTCTCGTAATAATTATGATAAATTATTATGATCCTTGCAATACACATTACAATTAGGACTAAATAACACGCTACCCTCCTTGTGTACGGTCATAATTTAACAATGCCTTCACATCATGAGGCAAACTGCTCTCGCCATGCCATCAACTAACTTCATCCATTTTGATTTCCCTATTGGTTTCCCAATCAACAACTGTATTAATCTCCCGATAACCATGGATGATAAGACAATTATCAAAGGTGACGATTATATCCTTAGTTGCCTTGATAATATTTTTGATTGTCCAGGAGGGAGAACTTAGGTTCTTGAGATATCTAATAATGTTATTAGAGTCACCCTCTATCCAAAATTTAGTGCAATTCTAATTTTTAGCTAGAAGAGTAGCTTGGTAAGCCATCATAGCCTCATTGACATGGTTGGTCTGAACACCTACAAGAATGGAAATCATATCTAAGAAAACCTCTTTATCATCTCTTATTATGCCATCACATCCCGCACGGCCCAGGTTCCCTTTTGAGGCCCACTCAAAGTTCATCTTCACCCATCCCTTAGGTGGATAGTCCCAAGTAGCTTCTTCTCTTTTATTAGTAGTAGTCATAGATATGAACATACCCTATGTGATAGCTAAATGTGGGCCTCTGATTTAGCCATACACTTCAACATAGTCATTATTCTTCAGCTGCATACAGGAATGAATATCGATTCATTCACCCTGCATGTTTGGAAGAGTCAACCTGTTGCCTTCTAGAAGGAAGGAGTATGAGCTTGCTCTCAGGTCATTGCAAGCTCAGTGACTACACCGAAGACCTAAATGAAGGATTTAATCTATATGCTAAAAGTAAACTATTGATTAATCTAAATGATTATGCAACTTTGTTGT